>AWOL01S0025183.1:4439-26426 GCA_000715115.1 Nicotiana otophora
CCGATTTGTCAAGGTCCTTATGTTGTCCATCAAGTGTTGTCGGGAGGAGCATTGATCCTAGCAGAAATGGATGGCAGAGTCAGCATGAAACCCATCAACTTAGATGCAATCAAGAGATACTACATTTGAAGACAGTAGAATTAGGGTTTTGTTGAAATGGAACTATGCCAGACCTGACTTCCCATGGTGGGATACGTAGGAAACCCACATAGGGTCACTTCCCCCCCCCCCTTGTAATAGAAAATCCAAATATCATTATACTCGGAACTATGCCACGACTTGATTTCCTTTGGCGGCAATACGTAGGAAATCCTCATTGGATTCAGTCAAATATTGTAATTAAACTATGTCTTGGCGTGATTCCATTTGGATACGTAGGCAGTTTGAGTTAGACTCGGCCACTTCATCTCAATTTCTTATCACTTTTCATCTATTGTAACCGAACTACGTTTTGACCTGATTCCATTTGGATATTTAGGCTATCCGAGTCAGGCTCGGTGAATATCATAATTCATTTATCATTTTGTTACCCTCGAACAATGTTTAGACCTGATTACGTTCGGATACGTAGGCAACCTAAAAGGTTCGGTCATAACCCTAGGAAAACCTTTGTAGTGCATTCTTTTATATTAGGACGCAATCGCGACAGCAAGAAGCTACGTCAGTAGGGGCATCTCTGGAATCAACATCAATGGGATAGAGCCATCAACAAACAATGTTTTTGTCAGAGGGAACTTCCAAACATGTCATAATACGAAACGATTGCATTTGCCATAAAAATGAACAATTTTTTAAAAAAACGTGTTTTCTAGAAAACTATCATTCCACCTACCGAACTTTGTAGCGTAACTCATCAAACCCGGGGCAAGGCCAGACCTACATTCAACACAAACCAACACCCCCGCTTTTAAAAATTTTTCTTTGAACGCAGGACCAACAGGAAACAATGAATGCTGAGGCACACTCATAACAATGACGGACCCACTACCATCTCATGAACCCTTATCTCTCTTTCATTATTCAGTCCATTTTCTCATATGATTAAAGCCTAACTTCGAATTCTTTGCAAGTACTTTGGAGCCAAGTCCTTGATGCAATCGGATCACACTACATATAGAAAACCACCTGCTCAACCAATCAAATTGCCTTGTATATAATGAGCCGCCGACCTTGCTGATCAGAGCCATGTATATAGAAAACCGTATGCTCAACCAAGTGGAGAACCTTGTAATAATGAACCACTAGCCTCACAAATCAGAGCCATGCATATAGCAAACTGCCAGCTCAACCAATTGGAGTGCCTTGTATATATCAAAGCATTGTAAATAGAAAATTGTTCGCTTTGCCAACTGGATCACTTCACACAAATCACACCGTCACTCTGCCATATTATATATTCCAAGTAGATAGTTGCAAATTACATTGCCAATTTTTCCAATCGAAGGATGAACCATCCGATCCCTCCATAGGTTCTGCCAATTGACAAACGCAATTTAGTTTTGGAGTCAAGCGTATCTCTTGGGCATGCTCCTTCTTTCCTTAATTTATCTTGAATGTCTTGACATTTTACTCATGTAGCTTACATGCATGTTGCATTTTTCAAGTTAAAAACTCCCGTCGTGTGGTGATACTTTACATTTCAAGTCAACTACTCCCATCGCATGGAGATACTCTCATTGTGGGGAGATATTTTACATTTCAAGTCAACTACTCCCATCGTGTGGAGATTCTCCCATTGTGTGGAGACTTAATGCTCTGACAGTTGTGGAATGGTACATAGCTCGGTTAACAAACAAATGAAATTCAAAGGCCCATCCCGACATCCCAAATAATGCTCCAGCGCTTGGAGACCTCAGATTCCAATATCCCATTAGCCTGATCCCTATTAACGGCTAGCCGGCAGCCATGAATCATTCATTTATGCATCATTTACATCATATCTTAACATATGTTCATTATGCTATATGGGTATGTGTGTACTTTGCTTTTGCAGGATCAAACATCGCGATGCAGAACTTCTTCTAAGTAACAAACAAAGCTACAATGCTATGAGGGACAACAAACTCATAAGCGGGACTAAGATCTAAACTCAAACTCAAATATGATAAGTAGAACTCTAAATCATCGAATCGTCCAAGTTTCATAATGAATCTGCAATACGAACTCATTCTGGGCGCCAGAATCGTCTCGTCTTGCAGTATTGTCATAATACGATACTAGGGCAATTCCTGCAAACATCGCCTTCTCCAAATCATAATTTCAGAACTACATGAGCCCTGATCCTCGTAAGCCCGAGGTATATAAGTGATTCAAAGCCAGAATTTGGCCCCAATTTCCCATAATTCCCCTGACATCTTGCCTAATTCCCACAACTCATAATCATCATTAAATCCATATGTCATTCCTGCAATACATGCCTGAAGTTGGGATAAAATTGGTCTTGGTTCAATTTCTTTGCCCGAAAACTCTTTCATCGTCTCCAGTCAAAGAGGGACAGCTGTTGATGACAATTTTTGACCCTATCTTTTAAAATTAATTTATTTTTACTTAATGATTTGCAATAAATGTGTTGAAAAAATTTTCTAATTAATAATACTTATTTCTATACAAATATGACACAAATAGGTAGTTAATAGTGTTAAATAAATAATTCGGTATTAAATGTTTACAAAATAAATTACATTTACTATTTTGAAATAATTAAAATAACAGGGATTTTCTATAAAAAAAAATAAAAAAACCATATACCCAAACCAAAAAAAACTTCCGCACGTGAAAACGATCTCTCGACTTCATGGAGATGTGAGCAGCCATGGTTGCCGCGATCTCTCCCCAACCTTTGGCTATTGGAGAGCCAAACCAAAACCCTAAGGAAGCTACTACAAACCCTAGTAATAACTTCACATATGCAACGCGCGTAAATATCCATCAAACAGTCGCACCTATCACAAATATTCAACTAAAACCTACGGTTCTTGTCCATGGAATTCCTACACTACAGTTTACTTTGATGAACGAGAACATTTTTTTAAGGAGGAAGGATTACACCAAGATATTGTAATCAAGCTATATTTTGGTGCACCAGATTTGCAGGTGTTAAGAAGTTTACTGCCGAAAATTATAGGTATTAAAGGTTATTGTGTTTTAGGTTTACTTGCTCAGTGACAAATTTTAATGCGTTGTGATCAATATGAAAATTCTGTTTGTTCATTATCACGATATGTTAATTACTTTCAACACAAAAGAAAGGAACACCAATATAGAATATTTCCTTGGAGTGTTGGATATAATCCTAGGGAGGAAACATCTAAGGCGGCAGTTTGGATTTCACTTCCAAATCTGTCACCTGATTTGTTTGCAAGAAAACAGTTAATGTCCATCGCAGCCACAGTTGGTAGGATAATTGTCGTTGATAAGGCCACACAAGTTACTTCGCGTTCGAGCACATCGAGGGTGAAGGTGATCTTTGATTTGCTGGACAAACATCTAGGGAAGGTGAAGCTTCAATACATTGATGCCACAACTGGAAATATTGTTGAGGAGTTGCCAACAATTTTCTATGATAATTTGCTTGCGTATTGCTGCCACTATAAGCATCAAGGACATGAAAATGTTCAACGTCCTTTGCTAAAAGGAAAGACAATGCAATCTACTCAAGTTGGGGGTGAAACATTCGAAAAGGGTGATCAAGCTGTAGAAACGTTGTAGGGTGATGCAAGAGATTTTTTGAATACCAAGAAATAACAAAAGCTCTCTCTTTCAAAACCTACAAATGTTCTAGGTGATGTTACACTTGATAGGTTAGCACACGAGTAGGAGGCAAGATCAATAAAGGAAAAGGTTAACTCTAATCCTACTTTGAATGGGACTGTTGGTGCTCTGCAAGCTACTGGTGCCTTTGATAGTGGTGCTATTTTGAATCGAGATACTAGTGATAATAAACAACAATAGGTGGAACAAGGAGTTAGGAGTGGTAAGAATGATGCTCTAGAAACTGGGCAAGTGAGTAGGGATCAACAGAAAATTGCTAAGAAATCCCTGCTGCTATCGCTTTAGCGAGAATTTACCAAGCTGTGGGTGCTGCTTTACAAAACAAAACTATTATGATGCTCAAGTCGAAGGTGCTACTGTATGTGTGAATGATGGAGAGATGAAGGTGTCTAAGGCCTATGCTATAACAGGTTGACATAAAGAACAAGACCAGGTTACTGTAGGATCAAATTATAAGGCTGATGTTGCATTAAAAGCAGCTGGTAAATCTGGTGAGCAGGCACTTGTCACTACTGATGCTTTGGAGGTGGCTACTGATAGATCAAATACACTTAACTAAGTAGATGATTAAGCTGGTCAATCATGCAACATTAAGGAACTAGAGGCTAAGATGCATTCTAGAGTTTGGATGCAAAAAGGCTGGACATGAATGTGTTCAAGTGGTTGTAAATTCCAGTAGCAATGTTGATTCTACGGGGAATGTTAATGGACCTATTGTTAAATTGAATTCTTATGATTTTGGCAACAACAAGGAGGAAAGTATGGAGGAAGATTGGACTGAAACATCTGGTAAAACGACAGCTGCAAAACAAATTACTGTTGGTCGCAACAAACCAGTAGGTGCTACTGCTGTACATGATGAGAGGCGAGGTTTTGAAGGTGTAATTGCCTTGGATAGTGCAGATGCTTCAGATATTAGGGAAGTACTAGAAAAAGCCGGGCAATCGAACAAAATTACAGTTGATCAATCTTAGGCAGTGCTCAATCGATCACCACGCAAAAATAATTCTACAGGTGCTAAAAATTAGATTTTAGCAACTAAGAACATTGAGGTCTCAAACTCTTTTGATGCGTTGGTTAGTAAGCATAATGGTGCAGCAAAGAAAATTCGCAAGATTTGCAACAGGTGGATGATGAGGCAAGATTAGTAGCTGGAAAAACCAGCTCTACAATTTGCGAAAAGCAGCAGAAAAATTCAAATGGCATAGCTGCTCGACTTCAGATCGTAACTTTTTATGATCACACTTGTGAGGCACATCAAGTACCTACTGCAGCTACACTAACTCTCCATATCTCCAATCCGAAGTTAGCTGAAATGGTAAAGGATGCCTAGGCAACAATGCTGATGACTACAACTCCAAAGATTAAGGCTTTATTGGTTACTTTGAATATGTCGGTTCATGAGGTTCCTTCATAATCTATGGAGTCGTTTTGTGATCAAGGAGGTGATTCATGGCAGCAATTGATATCTACAGGAAACAATTAACATGTGAAGAAAGGTATGGCATCACTTTCACAATCAAATTCTACAAATGAGATGACTATCTCTAAGGATCTACAAGGTGCGACGAGTGCAATTATTGTTAATCACAAGACTTGGGCTGAGATGGTTGAAGAGGAGGAAGAAGATTATGCAAATAGCATCCAAGATGAGAGTGACGATGAGGCAGCTCAATTTTCCGCAACTCCTCCATCAAAGGACAAGGCAGCAAAGGTGCAAAAAGAGCATGTTTCTAATTCTACGGATAGTGTGCCAAGGAAGAGAGGTTTGAGTCCAAATATTGCTGTTTTTGTACCTTCTGGGCAGCAACAAAAGCTAAATAATGCAGCAGCTTCGAAGGAGATTGAATTTTGGTCGATGCACAAGGCAGTAGCTACTGGAAGTACCAATGCAATGGCTGCAAAATACAATTTGACACCTACAAATATCCTCCGTGCTCTTGTTTCTCATGAGATGGACACCTTGAGAGCTCTTGACAATCCGCGGAACGAGCACAGAGCACTAGTGCCCGGATACAATCCTATTGAAGCATTTGGTGTGGATATGGGCCAAGATTTCTATGAATAAGGGGAAGAGGAATAACTTCTAGATGAATCAATGTAGCTAGGAAGGAGATCTTTCTCCTAGAAACTTGAGAAGTGGTTCCAACAAAAGAAAGAAGAAGACACATGAGAGGAAACATAGTTGGGATGGTAAGGTGACACAAGGGGCTGCCATTAGGCAACTTCCGACGAGGGTTGCAAAGCAAAAGGTGACTACCCCTACCACCTCCACAAGGTCCAATAAATCCAATCGATCCAAGAAGAAATGATGAAGTTTGAAGACATTTTGAAAAGGGTTGATGAAGAAGATAAGGCTCTACAAGCTGAAGTGTTCACAAGATTAAAGAAGAAAGGGCAAGACTCTTATTTCTACATCATTATATTTTTCCATTTTATTAGCATCACCATATGTAATATCATCACAGAGCATGTTATAAACTCGATTATGATCATAGAGTACTTAGTTCATTCTAGGTTTTATTTTTTACATGCTTGCTAGTAGGTGAGGTTGTTCATGCCTCAATAGGAATTGTAAGGTAATGTATCTCAGTAAGTGTTTGCTATATGTCCTATTCCTTTGGAAAATATCCAAACGGCCATGAGATCATTCTCCCTCGTGAGACTTTGCCGGTAGCCACAACATGAGCCTCGTCATGAGGCTACCATCATAAGGCAATGGAGGCGCACATGGATGATTATATAGCCAAGGCATAGAGGCAACACTACTGTAGCTTTTGGCCCACTTACTTGTACTCTTCCTTTGTGGTTTTTCTTTTTATTATTAATAATATAGCTACTAGGCAGCTTGTGTAGTAGTATAATTTCCTAAAAGAATAATTAAAATAACCTATATATTTTGAAACATGACTTTTAGAATTAATTTAACAAATTAACCTTTGGTTCTTAATTAACTCGTTTATTATCTGAATTAATCCAAAAATTACTTTCCAATTTAGAAAATAACATTTTAAATAAGTAATTAAGTAATTATAGTAATTAGTGGTGTATTTGATGATTATATTTTCTGTCACATTTTATTATAATTGATTAAGTTTAATTTGAATTAATATTAAAGCATTAAAGATTAAATGACTATAATTGCAATTGCACAATTAAATACAAATTGCTATCTATTAAATTAAAACCAGTCCAATAGTTGGCCAAATTTCCCCCCACCTGATCCAGTCCAAACAACCCGATCCAATCCATGTTGGCAATCCATGAACTGCTCTCTAAGCCAATCAAATTGTGTCATATAGCTCATCTCCCACACTCACAAAACTAGCACAAAACGATCTAGGCCGTCGATTTAAACCATCGACGGTCCACATTTTATCCCCATTTTTTATTTTAATTAAACTTCCCGTCAGATTTTATCATCACCGTTGGATCACATAGATCCAACAGTTCATGTATTTTCCATAAAAATATTCTTAAAATATTTAAATCCTCAATTTATCGGGGTCGTTGATATAATGATCCAACGGCTCAGATTCCATCCCCCACCATTAACCCTAGAGATCAACCCTCAATTACCCACACCGTAAATCATTTCCCTCATTGACCAACAACCCCCTTTCCTCTTTTGCTCTCTACACTCTCATATGCCCCAACCCCATGTAACGACCTGGCCAGTCGTTTTGAGTATTGTATTGATGCTCCATCATTTATTTCTTATTCTATGTACATTTGTGATTATGTGACCTTCCGAGGTGAATGGTTTGGTTTCGGGGATATTTCAGAATGAATTGGGATACTTAGTCCCAAGGTTGGAAGCTTAAGTTGAAAGAGTTTGCTAGATGTTGATTTATGTGTAAACGACTCCGTAATTGAATTTCTATGGTTCTGATAGCTTTGTATGTTGATTTTGGACTTAGGAGCATGTCCGGATATTGATTTGGAGGTCCGTAGGTCGTTTTGGCTTGAATTGGCAAAAGTTCAAAGCTTGGAAGGTTGAGAAGTTTGAACAAGAGTTGACTTTGTCGATACTTGGCCCAAATTTTGGTTTCGAAATTTAGAGTAAGTTCATTGTGTCATTTACGACTGGTTCACTGAGGGCTCGACTAAGTTCGTATGGTGTTTTACGACTGGTTGGTATGATTGGTTGATGTCCTGGGGGTCTCGGGTGTTTTTCAGATGCTTAACAGATTGAATTTGGACTTAGGCTAGTTGCCGAAGATTTTATGGTTTCTGGTGTTTTCGCACCTGTGAAGGGGAGACCGCAGGTGCGGGCGCGCATGTGCGAATCGATGAGTGCAGAAGCGGACCATTATCCGCAGGTGCACACACGCAGGAGCGACCACCTGATCGCAGAAGCGGTCCTAGTCGCCTTAAGTCATTTCCGCACCTGTGAGGGAAATTCCACAGGTGCGGCGACGCAAGTGCGACAGTAGGTCCGCATATGCGGGATCGCTAGGCAGAAAAGATCAAGTTCGAGGGTTTGATTCCCATTTTCAATTTGGGACTTTGAGAGCTCAATGTGAGGCAAATATTCGGGGTTTCTTCAAGGAGATTGTTGGGGTAAGTGATTCTAACCCGGATTGGACTATATTTCATGAATTTATTGCTAATTTCGTCTTCTAATTAGGGAATTGAGTTGGAAATTTGGTGAAAACTGGTAGATACTTCTTAGACTAAATTTTCGAGTAATTCTTGTATGGTTGGACTCGTGAGCGAATGGGTATTCATATTTTGTGACTATTACCTGATTTCGAGACGTGGGCCTAGGGAGACGTTTTGGGGAGATTTTATAATTTCTTGCTTTAGCTTTGATTTCATTAATTAGATTAGTTTCTTATAGTTGTATTTATAGTATATAATTGATTTTGGCTAGATTTTGTCCATTCGGAGTCGGATATTCATGGAAAAGGCATTGTTACCAATTGATTGACCTTAGTTTAAGGTAAGTGGCTTGCCTAATCTTGTGTAGGGTAAATCCCCTTAGGATTTGGTACTGTTGTGATATGTGAGCGCCGTGTGTGTGAGGTGACGAGTACGTACACGGGCTATTTGTTGTAAAACCCAATTTATTTTACTGAGCAGTAATCTGTTTTTCCTTTAATTTGCGTTATACCGTTTAAATGAGTATTAGTCTGTTTTCATTCTTAATTGAGCTATTCCAATATGTGTAGCTATCCTGTTTATTCTAATATTGCATGTCTACGTACTTTAACTGCTTATTTGAACTCTGTGAAGCATGCCTAGTTGATTTCCTACTTTTCTTTGTTCTTTATCAGTATAACTGTAGAAATCTTGCTGTTAACTGTTTTATTTATCGGTTTGAGTTGTGTATTTACTTTTGAGACTACGAGCCGGTTCCTCGGGAGTTCTCCCTGCATATTTACTTTTGAGACTACAAGGCGGTTCCTCGGGAGTTCTCCGTGTATATTTACTTTTGAGACTACGAGGCGGTTCCTCGGGAGTTCTCCCTGCATATTTACTTTTGAGACTACGAGGTGGTTCCTCGGGAATTCTCCCTGCACATTTACTTTTGAGACTACGAGGCGGTACCTCAGGAGTTCTCCCTGTACATTTACTTTTGAGACTACGAGGTGGTACCTCGGGAGATCTCCTCGTATATTTACTTTTGGGACTGCGAGACGGTATCTCGGAAGCGCCCCTATTGTTATCACATTGTACGTGTATTATTGTTTCTCTGTGAATTCTTGCCGTTAAATTCTCCATTGTTACTTCATTTTTAGTATATCGTTAGTCTTACTATTATATCCCAGTAGGGCCCGGACCTGACCTCGTCACTACTCTACCGAGGTTAGGCTTGGCACTTACTAGGTACCGTTGTGGTGTACTCATGCTACTCTTTTGCACATGGTTTGTGTGCAGATCCAGGTACTTCTTATCAGCCATTAGCTGAGAGTGCTTGCTGCTATATGGAGACTTCAAGGTACATTTACCGCGTCCGCAGACCTTGGAGTCCCCCTCTATTACCTCCTATGTCATTTACCTTCCGTACTTCTTTTGTTAGACTCTGGTGTATAGAGATACTAGTTTCCTTCTGTAGGTTGTGACTTACGATGTTCTGGGTTTTGGGAAGACTGTGTATTATAGAGTATTGGTTATTGCACATGCCGAGCGGCATTGTTACTAGTTATTCAGTTATCCACTACGGTTAGTTACCAAGTTTTACTTTCGTATTGTTATTTCTGCAATTTCTTAGGCTTACCTAGCTGTAGAAACTAGGTGTCATCACGATGTTATGCGGAAGGAGTTTGGGTCATTACAGCAGTGGCCGCAGGTGCGGAGGCTAGCTAGGTTGGGCAGTGGCTGCAAGTGCGAGATGCATCTGCAGGCCCTCATATGCATAAGAGTTTCCGCATAAGCGGATTTGGAGTGAAAGGACTAGGGACCGCAGATGCGGATGTATTTTGCAGGTGCGGACACGCAGAAGTGCAAGATGGACTGTAGAAACGGGATTGGGCCGCAGAAGCGGCATGTCGGGTTTTTTAGTGGACTTCGCAGAAGCAAAGGATTTTCCGCAAAAGCACAACTGCAGGTGCGGATTCTGAGTCAGCAGATGCGAGGTGCCAAGATAGAAGGATTTAAACAAGGGCTTTGAGTTTTCTATCATTTGTGGACATGAGAAGCTCGGCAATGTAAGGCCCCGTAAATGGTTTTACCTAAAGCCCGGGATTTTGTGGTGCTGAGGTAGACTTATATGTTAATGATACCAGACCTCGTGCATCAGGACAAGGAGAAGGTTAAGATCATTAAGGAGCGATTGAAAACTGCTTAGAGTCATCAGAATATAAAGCCTCATATGGAGCCATCTGAATGCTCGATTGGTAGCTGTTATTGTAGGCAAACTCCATGAGTGGCAGAAACTGATCCCAAGAACCCCCAAAATCAATGACACAAGCGCGTAACATATCCTCAAATATTTTAATAGTGCTCTCGGACTGTCCGTCCATCTGAGGGTGGAAAGCTATACTCAGCTGAACCTGTGTGCCCAATTCTCGTTGCACTGATCTTCAAAACTGTTATGTAAATTGCGTGCCTCAATCTGAAATAATGGACACTGGCACACCGTGTATACGAACAATCTCGCGGATATAAAGCTTAGCCAACCACTCCGAAGAATAATTACTACCAACTAGAATAAAATGCAAGACATGGTCAATCGATCTACAATCACCCAAACAGCATCAAACTTCATCAATGTCCGTGGAAGCCCAACTACGAAGTCCATGGTAATGCGCTACAACTTCCACTCCAGAATTTAAAGTCTCTGAAGCAATCCTCCCGGTCTCGGATGCTCGTACTTTGCCTGTTGAGAATTTAAACACCGAGCTACAAACCCAACTACATCTTTCTTCATTCTTCTCCACCAATAGTGCTGCCTCAAATCCTGATACATCTTCGCAGCACTTGGATGAATGGAGTACCGCGAACTGTGAGCTTCCTGGAGAATAAACTCATGCAAACCATCTACATTAGGCACACATAGACTGCCATGAATCCGTAATACACCATCATCCCCAATAGTGACTTTCTTGACATCACCGTGCTGAACCGTGTCCTTAAGGACAAGCAGATGGGGGTCATCATACTGACGTTCTGTGATAAGATCGTAGATAGAAGAGTGAGAATCCATACAAGCCAAAACTCAATTCTGCTCCAAAACATGCAATTTAACAAACTGGTTGGCCAAGGCATGAACATCCAAGGCTAAAGGTCTCTCTGCTACCGGTAAGTATGCTAAGCTGCCCAACCTCCGGGATGATAGAGAATTGTGATATCATAATCCTTAAGGAACTCTAACCACCTCCGCTACCGCAAATTATGATCTTTCTGTTTAAACAGATGTTGTAGACTCCGGTGATCTGTATAAACCTCACAATGGACACTGTACAAATAATGCCGCCAAATCTTCAAGTCATGAACAATAGTTGCTAACTCAAGGTTGTGGACCGGATAATTCTTCTCATGTACCATTAATTGTCTGGACGCATTAGCAATCACCCTACTGTCTTGCATCAGCACTGCGCCGAGACCAATACCCGACATGTCATAATACACAGTATAAGACTCTGAACCTGTAGGCAACACCAACACTAGGGTTGTAGTCAAAGCAGTCTTGAGCTTCTGAAAACTCTTTTCACACTCATCCAACCACCTGAACGGAGCATCTTTCTGGGTCAATTTAGTCAAAGGCGATGCAATAGACGAGAAACCCTCCACAAAGCGACGATAATAACCGGCCAAGCCAAGAAAACTCTGAATCTCAATAGCTTAAAATGGTCTGGGCCAACACTGAACTGCCTCTATTTTCTTCGGATCTACCTTAATTCCTTCACTGGACACTGTATGTCCCAAGAATGCCACCGAACTAAGCCAGAACTCACACTTAGATAATTTTTCATAAAGCCTCTCCTCTCTCAGTCTCTGTAATACAATACCCAAGTGTTGTGCATGCTCCTCCTGGCTACGTGAGTACACCAGGATATCATCAATTAATACTACGACAAATAAATCAACATATGGCTGAAATACACTATTTATCATGTGCATAAATGCTGCTGGGCATTGGTTAGCCCAAAAGATATTACAAGAAATTCATAGTGAACATAACGAGTCCTGAATGCCTTTTTAGAATATCCGAATCCTGAATTTTCAACTGGTGATACCCAGATCTCAAATCAATTTTGTAGAAAACTCTCGCTCCCTGAAGCTGGTCAAATAAATCATCAATATACGGCAAGGGATATTTATTCTTGATTGTAACTTTGTTCAGATACTTGTAATCAATGCACATCCACATAGTACCATCATTCTTTTTCACAAACAGAACCGGTGCACCCCAAGGTGACACACTATGCCGAATAAACCCCTTATCAAGGAGTTCCTGAAGTTGATCTTTCAATTCTTACAACTCAACTAGTGTCATACGATACAGAGGAATAGAAATGGGCTGAGTGTCTGGTGCCAAGTGAATACCGAAATCAATATCCGTGTCGGGTGGCATACCCGATAGGTCTGCAAGAAATACATCCAAAATGTCTCGCACTACTAGGCCCTCGGCCTCACTCAGTCATCAATCTCTCCAGTCTCTCAGGCTCAAGATGGCATGAACATCAGCCCAAAAATGATAATATGATGTATCAATAAATAGAAACAGAGACTGAGATATGATATGAAATGAATAAATATGACTGAGTGTGAAATTTGAATTTGAACATATAATTCAATCACAGAAATGAACCCAGTGGGTACCAATAATAACAGCATATTTCTAAACATAATTTTTAATACGAGTCTCAGCTCAATCTTTCTATAACACGTAGAGAATGTACAGATATTAACGGATTATTCAACTACATAGTTCCATGGAATATGACCAAGTCACAATTCCTACGGTGCATGCCCACGCACCCGTCACCTAGCATGTGCGTCACCTCAAGACCAATAACATAACACATAATCCGGGGTTTCATACCCTCACGACCAAATTTAGATTAGTTACTTACCTCAAACCATGTAATTCTCTATTATACTAAGCATTTGCCTCGTGAATTGTCCTCCAAATACCTCGAATCTAGCCTCAAATAATTCTATTCAGTTAATAAAATTTATTGGAATTAATTCCATAAGAAAATACTAATTTTCCAAACAAAATCCGAAATTTAGTTCAAAAATCGCTCGTGGGACAAACATCCCCGAACCTGACAAAAGTTACAAAATTCGAAAGTCCATTCAACCATGAGTCTAACCATACTAATATTATGGAGTAGAAATAATCACAAGTGACTTAACTCAAGATTTCCCCTGATTTCTCGCTCACAAATCGACTCACCAGCTTTTGGAAATGTCAAAAATGACAAAATTTCTCGGACCCATCTATTTTGTACACTACCTAGTGCTTTTGCACCTGCGGCTCCTCAAGCCACTTCTGCAGTTCCCGCTTTTGCGACCAAGCTGCCGCTTCTGCGGCTAATTGCGCTTCTACGGACCTTGCCCAACTCCGCTCACCTCCACTTTTGTGACTTTTGAGTTGCTTCTGCAGAACTTGCTTCTGCGAGTTCTTGTCCGCTTCTGTCGACCTTGCGCACTTGCGATGCCATTTGCGCTTCTGCGTGCTCGCACCTGTGAGCCAAATTCCGCAGGTGCGATTGCACCAGAAGGCAGAAACTTCAGCTTTTCTTCTAAGTCCGAATTTGATCCGTTAACCACCCGAAACTCACCTGAGGCCCCCGGGACCTCAACCAAATATACCAACAAGTCCTACAACATCATACGAACTTAGTCGGGTCTTCAAATCACATCAAACAACACTAAAAATGCGACTCACATACAGATTCAAGCCTAATGAACTTTAAAACTTTCAATTTCTACAAACGACACCGGAACCTATCAATTCACGTCCGATTGACCTCATATTGTGCACACAATTCATAAATGAGATAACAGACCTATTCAAATTTCTAGAATCGGATTCCGACCCCGATATTAAAAAGTCACCCCCCGGTCAAACTTCCCAAAAATTCGACTTTCGCCATTTCAAACCTAATTCTACTACGGACCTCCAAATAATTTTCTGGACATGCTCCTAAGCCCAAAATCACCTTACGGAGCTATTAGAATCATCTGAATTCAAATTTGAGGTCGTTTACACATACGTCAACATCCGATTAACTTTTCCAACTTATGTTTTCAATTATGAGACTAAGTGTCTCATTTCACTCCGAAATCTTTCCAGACCCAAACTAGCTAACCCGGTAAGTCATAAAACAATTGTAAAGCATAAATTGTGAAGTAAATGGTGGAACGAGTTTAGAATACTCAAAACGATCGGCCGGGTCATTATATGTCCTTTCCCTATGAGTTCTTATGCTTAATATTTTAAAGCTATGTTGGTCTATCAATATTGTATTCGTGGATTTATAATAATATAGATATAGATAGATAGGCTCTCTTATTTTTAAATGGATTCGGACAATATAATACATTTTCAAATTAAATTAGAAATAGAAAATTTTTAAGAAGTATATCCTAAAAGTAATAGCATTATATGGCTAAAAATTATGTCATATCGCGAAAGTAATTATACTAATAGGAAGTCTAATGTGTTCCTAAAGGTATTAGGTTTACACGTTAACATGTAATATTATATATCTATGCCCAAAATAATTATACTAGTAGGATTCCTAAAGAAAATCATATAGAATTCCTAACGTGTAGTATTATGTTCTAAAACTAATAGGATTACAAGGCTAATATCTAGAATTCCGGTTATGTCCTCTATTGTGAGTCATTATTCTTATTATTAAAAGGTTATTTTTGTAAACTATTTACATATTCCAATGTGTCAAGGTAACAATTAATTAAGGCTAATTTAGTAAATATTTGTTTTCTCTAGGAGTTCGTGTTTCCTTAATGAGTGTGCCAAAGGTAAAATGGTCACTTATTGTGGAGCGGAGGGAGTAAATATTAAATAATTAACATAGAAGTTGTTGTAGTCCAAAATATTAGTTATTACAGTTATGTCTTTTCCCTATGAGTCCTTATGTTTAATATTTTATAGCTATTTTGGTCTATCAATATTGTATTCGTACTTTTATAATAATATAGATATAGATAGATAGGCTCTCCTATTTCTAAATGGATTCGGACAATATAATACGTTTTCAAATTAAATTAGAAATAGAAATTTTTTAAGAAGTATATCCTAAAAGTAATAGGATTATATGGCTAAAAATATGTCATATCCCGAAAGTAATTATACTAATAGAAAATATAACGTGTTCCTAAAGGTATTAGGTTTACATGTAAGACTCCAGCTGCTGCAGGACGGCTCGGAAAGCAGCTCACCGTGAAGTGTTGAAGTGCAAGTCAAGCGTGCGCGCCGGACTGATATCCAGATGCACCTGCCTCAGATCCTGCACATTTAAGTGCAAAAGTGTAGAGTGAGTACATAAACAACATGTACCCAGTAAGTATCTAGTCTAACCTCGAAGAAGTAGTGACGAGGGGTCGACTTCGACATTCACTATGGGCCAACAATATAATAATATAAAGTTCTAATTAAACATGAATTATAATATGACAATAGAACTCAAAGCAGGAAATAAGTAAACAATCCTTTTATTCAAGTAAGAACTAAGTCATTTCTTTCATCTAAACCTTTCAACTTCCAAGTTTGTGAAACAATACCAAATAGGTAAGGTGGTTCCAATATCGTTACGCACGAGTTATGCCGAGGACGTACGGCCCGATCCATATAAATATATATATATATATATATATATATATATATAAAATATATTGTGCACTGCCGAGGGTCGAACGGCCCGAACCATATAATATATCAATAAATCCTGCCGAGCCGAACAGCCGGCTCCCATAAGAGTAGTGGAAGTTTACCCCGCTCGCGGAATATACTTGTGAAACGGTTGAACATTGTTTTTCTTAAATTATCATAATACTTCTCAATTCCTTTAAACATAAGAAATTCAACTTGGAACTTAAAAATATTGAGATTCTCAACGTCCACTTTAATCCAACAGTTAGTAAACATAATCAAGCAACGTTATCAATAAATCATGGTGTAAGCCAAAATCTACCCGGACATAATCATAAATAATAGCTACGGATGGACTCTCGTCACATCGTGTGTGCGTAGCCCCCACAATTAGAAGTACATATTGATTTAAGTTCACCTATGGAGTTAATTCCCTATTACAGGGTTAAAAAAGAGACTTACCTCGCCTCAAGCCTATTTCCCAGTTCAAGAGTGCGCTCACACCCTCAAGTTGGTGCCAAATCAATCCAAAACTAATTAAATAGTTCATAAACTAATCAATACATTCTCAAAAACTCGTATTCAAACTATTAAAGAGGTTACCCAACCCTAAATGTAAGATTCTAAGAATTCACCCCCGGGCGTACGTGCCCAGATTCCGGAACTTTTCGAAGAAAGTTGTTACCCATAGCCTTAGGAACATAAAAATATGATTTTCACCAAGTTCCATATCTATTTTCGTGGTAAAATCCCATTTTTATCAAAACCTAGGTTTTTCATCTAAACCCATGATTTCCACAAATTTTTATGTTAAAATCTACTCATAATCTAGGTATTAAACTCACATTAGGTAGAAATTACTTACGTTCAAAAGCTAGGTGGAAATCCCCTCCTTAAAAGCTCCCAAATCGCCCAAGAGTGAGAGAAATGTGTAAGAAATGGTCTAAGTCCCGAATTAAATGAACCCTTCTGCCAGCGATTGTTTGCACCAGTGGTGCCTTGGCCGCATCTGCGGACCCTCACCTATGGAAAAATCCTCATAGGTGCGCATTTCCCTTACCTGGCTAAGCTCCGCACCTGCGGACAAAAGGGGCCTCTTCTGCGAGCCCATCCATTCCTGCGACCACTGCTCTCGCACCTGCGGTCATGCAGGTGCGCCAAAGGTTCCGCACCTGCGATGGATGGGCTGCCCTCACTCTTTCGCTTGTGCGGCTCATTGCTCGCACCTCCGGCTGGCCAAGTGCAAGTGCGATTATGACAGCAACTGGGAGCTTCAGCTGTTGCTCCCAATTTCCAACTTGGTCCGAGCCTCTTTTGATTGACACTCGGGGCCTCCGGGGTCCCGCCCGAAAATACCAACAAGTTTGGAATCATAAAACGGACTCACTCGAACCCTCAGAATGCCCGAAACAACATTAACACTAAGAATTGCACCCTAAAACCAATTGAATCAAACTTATCAACTTCAAAGGTCTTCAAATTAACACACAATGCGCCGAAACGTACTTAAACTATTCGGATTGACACCAAATTTTGCGTGCAACTCTTAAATGACATTAAAGAAATATTCTCGGTCTTGGAAGTCCGTTTGGACCTCGGTATCACCAAAACCCACTCTACACCAAATTTAAATAACTTCTAAAACCTTCAAAAAACCAACTTTCACTATAAGGCACTGAAATGCTCCTGTGTCATCCAAAACCCGATCCGAGCATACGCCCAAGTCCAAAATTATCTTACAAACCTATCGAGATCATCAAATCCCAATTCCGAGGTCGTTTACTCAAAACATTGACCAAAGTCAAACTTGGCCTTTTAAGGTCAACTCAAGGAACCAAATGCTCCGATTTCAGCGCGAACTTTTCCAAATCCTCAAACTAACTACCCCCGCAAGTCATAAAACAGTAAAAGCACATACATGGAGTCTTATTTTGGGGAACGGGGTTCTAGAAAGCAAAACCACTGGTCGGGTCGTTACCTTCTCCACCTCTTAAACAAACGTTCATCCTCAAAAGGGTCTAGAATCATATTTGGAGTGCTTAACAAGTGAGGAAATCTGCTCCGGATGTCCCACTCAGACTCCCAGGTCGCCTCCTCGACTGGTTGGCCCCTCCACTGAACCTTTACTGCGAAAATCCTCTTGGATCTTAACTGGCAATCTTGCCTATCAATAAAAGCAATTGGCTCCCATTCATAACCCAGACTCTCATCTAGCTGAATCGTGCTGAAGTATAACACATGAGACAAGTCGGGATGATACCTTCGGAGCATAGACGCGTGGAAATCCGGATGCACTTCCGATAGGCTGGGAGGCAGAGCAAGCTCACAAGCAACCTCCCCAACTCGCCTCAACATCTACAATGGGCCTATAAATCTTGGGATCAACTTGCCCTTCTTCCCAAACATCAGGATTCCCTTCATCGGCGAGACTTTCAAGAGAACCTTATCGCCTACCATAAATGATAAGTAACGCGCCTTCTAGTACGCATAACGCTTCTGTCTGGACTGTGCTGTGCAAAGTTGTTCCTGAATCAACCTTACCTTTTCCAAGGCATCCCTCACCAAATCAGTACCGTATAAGTTAGCCTCGCCGGGCTCAAACCACCTGATGGGGGAGCGACATCGCCGACCATATAAAGCCTCAAATAAAGCCATCTGGATGCTGGACTGGTAACTGTTGTAAGCAATTCGACCAAATGCAAGAATCGATCCCATTGCCCTCCAAAGTCAATCACGTATGCTCTGAGCATGTCCTCCAACATCTGAATTGTCTGCTCCGACTGCTCGTCGATCTGGAGATGAAATGCGGTGTTGAGCTCTACACGGGTCCCCAACTCACTCTGTACTACTCTCCAGATATGCGAAGTAAACTGAGGACCTCTGTCTGATATGATGGAAATAGGCATACCATGCAGCTGAACTATCTCCTGGATATAAATCTGGGCCAATCTCTCCAAAGTATACGTAGTCATCACAGAAATGAAATGTGCCGACTCGGTCAATCGGTCTACAATGACCCAAACTGCATCAGACTTCCTCAAGGTCCGTGGCAACCCCACTACGAAGTCCATAGTAATGCTCTCCCACTTCCAATAAGGTATAGTCATCTGCTGGAGTAGGCCTCCTAGCCTCTGGTGCTTATACTTAACCTACTGGCAATTCAGGCATCTGGCTATATACTCAACTATGTCTTTCTTCATCCGCCGCCAATAATAATGCTGCTGCAGGTCGCGGTACATCTTCGTAGAAACTGGATGAATGGAATATCGAGAACTATGCGCCTCCTCTAGAATCCTCTCCCTCAAACCATCAAAATTTTGAACACATAGATGACCCTGGATCGCAAGACACCATCCTCGCCGATAGAAACCTCCTTGGCACTACCCTGTCGTACTGTCTCCCTTAGTACCATCAATTGCGGATCATCAAACTGTCGAGCTTTGATCTGATCTAATAGTGAGGACTGGGCAACGACGCAACCAAGAACTCAGCTGGGCTCTGAAATATCAAACCTCACATGTCTGTTAGCCAAGGACTGAATATCCAAGTTTACTGGCCTATCCTCTACTGCAATGAATGCCAAGCTACCCGTACTCTCGGCCTTCCTACTCAAGGCATCTGCGACTACATTCGCCTTTCCCGAATGATAAAGATTGTTGATGTCATAATTCTTCAGTAACTCAAGCCACCTATGCTGCCGCAAATTAAGATTCCTTTGCTTGAATAAATGCTGCAAACTATGATGATCAGCGTAAACCTCACAAGACACCCCATATAGATAATGCCTCCAGATCTTAAGAGCATGAACAATCGCGATCAACTCCAAATCGTGCAAAGGATAATTCTTCTCATGGGGCTTCATCTTTTGTGAAACATGTGCAATAACTCACCCCTCCTGTATCAATACATAACCCAAGCCAACGCGTGAAGGATCGCAATACACAGTATACATCCCCAGAACCGGAAGGCAACACTAGGATTGGTGATGTAGTCAAAGCTGTCTTGAGCTTGTAGAAGCTCATCTCACAATCATCGGACCAATGAAACTGAGCACCCTTCTGGGTTAATCTAGTCAAAGGTGCTGCAATAGATGAGAAGCCCTCCATGAACCGGCGATAATAACCTGCTAACCTCAAGAACTCCTGATCTAGATCGCCGAAGTAGGACGAGGCCAACTCTGAACTGCCTCAATCTTCTTCGGAACCACCTTAATGCCCTCACCTGATACAACATGCCCTAAGAAATGCCACAAAATCTAAGCAAAACTCACACTTGGAGAACTTAGCATATAGCTTCTGTTCCCGCAAGGTCTGAAGCACCACTCTAAAATGTTGCTCGTGCTCCTCCATGTTACATGAGTAAATCAAAATGTCATCAATGAAGACAATGAAAAATGAATCAATATAAGGCCTGAACACCCTACCACGACCAAAACCGATTGGCCACGACGGGCACCCGGTACCTTACTCAACCGAGTACCAACATAACGTATCTTTTTGTATCATACTATTATAGATAACTGAGCCGGAGAGGTTGTCCTGAGCTAGGTAGAATACAACATATGACACCGACTTATACATAAGATATATGGGCGTATAAGAACAAAATAACCATTCGTATACTGAACATAGGCCGACAAGGACATACAATCTTTTACGTACATGACATCTGTCTACAAGCCTCTAAGAATACATAATTGTCATAAAGGTAGGGACAGAGCCCCACCATACCAAACAATACATCTCTAAATCATACTGACCAAACAAGCAACTTCGGAGCAAATAGAGTGCACCGACATCTTCCGCTGAACTGATCGCCTACTTGGAGGACTCTCGACCTGTCTATCGAGACCTGCGGGCATGAAACGTAGCGCCCCCAGGCATAAGGGACATCATTACAAATAATGTACTGAGTATGTAAGGCAATATACTGAAAGCTGAAACTAAACTGATAATATAATAACTGAAAGTAACTGGGAGTCAAAGATAATTTGAAGATATGCTTACCTGCTGATACTGACTCAATTCTATCAATATAGTAAGTAAAATAGTTGTCCGACCGTATAAGGTTCGGTATATATATATAACTGCTCTGCCGTAGTAGGTTCGCTCATAGGCGCTTGGCCATAAGGCTCTGTATCTTGGCCAACTGGGTTTGCTCATAGGCGCTCGGCCACAGTAGGCTCGATATATAACTTACCATCTGATCAGAGGTTGCCCAATAGGGGTCTGCCCATCGATTAAAGCTTGATGGTAATGAAAATACTGTAATAATGTATATATAGATTCTATGCTCTCATTACTGGAAAAAAGGAAATACTCAATTGAATATGAAGTCCCGATAAAAATAATATTGTAACTTACAAGACTAGGAAAATATACCTAAATTCCGGGATATGAATTTTTCTTTAAACCTCAGTATCCAACTCGTGTAATTACGAGATCATGCCAAAATGAAGAAAGGTCTTATCCTTAATATATCTGGAGTAGGGGAAAAAATCCGTATGATGTTCTTGGAAACATTTGCATCGTACTCCTTTAGAACCGCAAATATTTACGTTGCTAAATCTTGTTGGAATCATTTGGTTGTAAGAAGAATTGCTAACATTTCTCTCTTCTTATTGTAATGTCTTGGTATTAAAAATATTAAGAATGAGGTTAGNTTGTCCTGAGCTAGGTAGAATACAACATATGACACCGACTTATACATAAGATATATGGGCGTATAAGAACAAAATAACCATTCGTATACTGAACATAGGCCGACAAGGACATACAATCTTTTACGTACATGACATCTGTCTACAAGCCTCTAAGAATACATAATTGTCATAAAGGTAGGGACAGAGCCCCACCATACCAAACAATACAAATCTAAATCAGACTGACCAAACAAGCAACTCCGGAGCAAATGGAGTGCAC
>AWOL01S0025183.1:27026-56071 GCA_000715115.1 Nicotiana otophora
TTCGTATACTGAACATAGGCCGACAAGGACATACAATCTTTTACGTACATGACATCTGTCTACAAGCCTCTAAGAATACATAATTGTCATAAAGGTAGGGACAGAGCCCCACCATACCAAACAATACATCTCTAAATCATACTGACCAAACAAGCAACTTCGGAGCAAATAGAGTGCACCGACATCTTCCGCTGAACTGATCGCCTACTTGGAGGACTCTCGACCTGTCTATCGAGACCTGCGGGCATGAAACGTAGCGCCCCCAGGCATAAGGGACATCATTACAAATAATGTACTGAGTATGTAAGGCAATATACTGAAAGCTGAAACTAAACTGATAATATAATAACTGAAAGTAACTGGGAGTCAAAGATAATTTGAAGATATGCTTACCTGCTGATACTGACTCAATTCTATCAATATAGTAAGTAAAATAGTTGTCCGACCGTATAAGGTTCGGTATATATATATAACTGCTCTGCCGTAGTAGGTTCGCTCATAGGCGCTTGGCCATAAGGCTCTGTATCTTGGCCAACTGGGTTTGCTCATAGGCGCTCGGCCACAGTAGGCTCGATATATAACTTACCATCTGATCAGAGGTTGCCCAATAGGGGTCTGCCCATCGATTAAAGCTTGATGGTAATGAAAATACTGTAATAATGTATATATAGATTCTATGCTCTCATTACTGGAAAAAAGGAAATACTCAATTGAATATGAAGTCCCGATAAAAATAATATTGTAACTTACAAGACTAGGAAAATATACCTAAATTCCGGGATATGAATTTTTCTTTAAACCTCAGTATCCAACTCGTGTAATTACGAGATCATGCCAAAATGAAGAAAGGTCTTATCCTTAATATATCTGGAGTAGGGGAAAAAATCCGTATGATGTTCTTGGAAACATTTGCATCGTACTCCTTTAGAACCGCAAATATTTACGTTGCTAAATCTTGTTGGAATCATTTGGTTGTAAGAAGAATTGCTAACATTTCTCTCTTCTTATTGTAATGTCTTGGTATTAAAAATATTAAGAATGAGGTTAGAATCTGATTGTAGTATTCTTTTGTAGGAATTTGTAAGGATTCACGTTACTAATGTGCAAAGCTTATGTCTGAATTGTAGTATTGTTTATTTTGAAAGTCTTAAAGTTTGAGGTGTCTTGTAATTAATGTATTAGGATGCCACCTAATAAGAAATGACTAATAGTCATTTGCTTAATAAGGGGCTTGCTGCCATGTGGGGGGTGGGGTGGGAAATGTAAACCTTTATCCACTTATTAAGTAATTAGGTAATGTCCTGTTACCAGGTAATTAACCAATTACCCACATAATTAAGAATTATCTCATATTATTTAAAATACTACTCACTTTTAACAAACTTTATACACCTTACTATCATGGTCATATGGTACCTTGTATGGTAATAGTCCATAAATATCGGGTATTTTAGCTAGGGTCGTATTTTATAACAAAATGTCAAACTTTGACGAAATCCCTTTTCATCGATTTTGCTTACCTCTCACCTTCATGAATTTACTGATCACTTGTTGAAATAGCATAATGCTTATAATCTCAAAACAATGTCATTCCCGAACTTTACGTCGATTAACTTACGACGAAACTTTAACATACGAAAATGCGGGATGTAACATCATTCCCCCCTTTGGAACATTCGTCCTCGAATGTAGACTGATGCACTTATTATTTTCATAACCTTTGTATTCCGAATACTTTAGTACTCTCCTTACCATCTAGGCAACTGTTCTGTGAATAAATCAAAAGGCCTGGGCATTCCCTCCTTTAGGGCTCTTTCTTACACCATGACTTGTGGTCGGAATCCTTCCAATCTTGTAACTATCGCTACCTTCTGTCATGCACCCTATACGACTCTAATCTTGTAAGTGTGACTATGCGACTCTTCTCTATTTTTTTCATTCAGCTTTTTGCCAATATATAGGCTTCACTTCGTAAATATATATAGAGCTTGATAAGATGTCCCTCTGGGCATCTATGTGTATACTGAAGTTCTTTGCTCGGTACTTTGTTGAACTTACGAATATCGTTATACCTTATTTCATAGGTCCGTTTATCCATCCGTATGAATTTACTGCCATGACTCTTACTTTGATTTATCGTTACTTAGGTTTGCTACCATACTCCAGGTTACTCTCGTTCTTATCCTATATATATAAATATATGTCCTTTAATGCTTCGTCATTACTGTTCATCGTAAGAATGGTGCCCTAATCTCATCTCATAATTTGTGACTTTTCTCCATCCATTGTTGATTTACCTCAATATTTATCTACAATTTACCACTGATAACTTGAAATTTCTTACGTAATATATTGTCACTAGGGCTCACGTCTCATTGGGGAAGCATCTAAAGTGATTAGACTAATCCACCTAGGGGCGATAGTATACTTCAATAACCATATTTCATAGCATCCTAATGTGATTCACCTTACGTGGGTAATTTAATCCCGTACAATTCGTGAAATCCTTTTCAAGTCATTACTCAATCGAAGGCCCAAACGTCATCCTTTATCCATTACAATTACACCCTAATTCTATTTCCAGGGCAGCATTCCATTTCTTCTAAATGCCATTACTCTTAGACTCCTTTGAGTTCATTCAGGCTATATTGAGCTTTGTATCACTTAGAGAAACCATAATTCCTTCTTGTCTTCATGGGCTTAATCCCTAGGACTTATCCATTCTCGTCACCTTCTCACTCGCCTTTTCTTGTCCTTACCCCAGTCTTCCTAAAACCTTGTCACTCTACCACACTTTAGCTTGCAACCTATACCTGCTTATACTATTCGCAACCTTCTTTCAACTTGCTTGCACCATAGATTTCCTTATGTTATTCTGGAACATCAAGTGAGACATCACACCATCTATAACTCCTCTTCACTCTCTTGGCTAAATCTCTCAGTTCTTAGAAACCATAGGCTTGAAGGTATGCCACTGACGCCACCGCTATCATCCTGGATACTGAATGCCAACACGTCTAACCTTTTATCCGAAGTGTGGACTATTCACAATCTTCTTCCTTTGAGTATCTCATATGTTGTTCACATTTACCTTACTTACCTTAAAACCTCGCATCGTATCTTCTATATCGTTCATGACCTCTCTTCCATGTAGGTATAACTCACGTCCATAACCAGAAGCTATATTATAATACTTGCACCTCTGGTTCTTACACAATCCGGTTGGAGATTTGTACTGACTTCTTATGAGGCTGGTACTTTTCTAACCGGCTTTATCGTAAGGCCATTATAGAATATGGTTGTTTTACTATCTCTCTTGCACCTCTAATATTAAAAGTGATTCTCTAATGTTGTCCATAATTTTTTGGGTCTAATAATCAGACTCCTGGTTTACTTGTATGATGTATCTCTTTAGTTTCCTCTTCTTTCTGATCACCCTATATTTAGGCTTAAGCTATCTTCCGATTTATGACTCCTGGTATTAGTTACTACTTTATCCTTTCATGGGCTCTATGGATTATCTATCATACAATCTTCTGATAATTCAATCCTTTGTCTATGCCCTAGGCTCAATTATTTCTTTTAACTTATACCGGAGTCTTCTACGGCTATATGAATGTCAACATATATGCTGCATGAATATCACTCTAAAGTCTAAAGTGCATAATCCCTTTTGTTCCTTCCGAGCTTCCTTTAAACGTAAGCTATTACTTTTCCTGGTCTTTCGGCCCCTCTGCTATGTGTATACTTAGCTTATCTTAGTTCACACGCATGCCAGAATTTTTTTGGAACTCACATGGTCTCGAATATTACTTTTGGTTTCATTTCCCGCTCATTAGCTCCGATAGGTGACACTTTCGTATGGAGTGCATACAATGTTGTAGTGAGACTGCTATTACAAGACAATTTCTTCTTCAAGTTACTATGCTAGGTTGAAGCCTTCTTCCTTATTTCCTCAGCTAGTCTTTCGTTGTCGTACTTATGGAGGACCCTCTGACTCTTGTAAAGCTGCGAGCTTATTATATCGTATACCCAGCGAAAAGTTTTTTGATGTCCTCCCTAGCCTATAATTATCAGTGGTTACTTACCTTCACACTTATGTGCTCGTCCGGTTACTTCTGAACTGAAGTTTTGACTATCTTCCTAGTGAGACTCTCCTTTATTTCTGTAACACTTTTACGGTGCCTTTAACTACTCCTATCTGAATATTTCTCAAGGATCACGATGTCATTTCTGCGAGACTGAATTTCCCATGTTGGGGTTCACTACGTTTATATTGCATGATCTGTTGATTTGTCTATAACCTCGTCTAGCCATAACTAGGGCCTTCCTGAATCAACTGCTAACTAGTCGTTGGCCCATTCTCATATCAATATTCTGCGTAGTCTTTCTTGGGTTATTTCCTTTGTCTTAACTTACCTCTCGCACTGGCTCCTTATTCATCAATAACATCTCAGGTAGGAACCCTCACTTCCTCTCCTTGACATCGTGTTTGCATAGTGTTCTGGAATCGTAGCATATCTGTAGGCTTTGAATAAGTGCAATCTCATACCTTTTTCATTTTATTGCATTCTTCCTTTACCATTCCATAATTACTATAACCACTTAATTCTGGTTTAATGCCACATCACTCCATATTCCCCCTTTAGAGGAGTACTAATATTTAGCGCTACGACGATCTACCTATAGATGTTTTACCTCTTTATCTTTGGCATCTTCTCACGTCATTGATGACCCTTACTCACATTGCAGTGGTCCTTCCGTACCAAGGATAACAACTTCCCTTACTCGTGAGGGTGACACTTGGTATAACTAGCACATACAGTCCCTTAAGCTTAACTTTGCTCACATTGCTTACTTTAGGGAAATGTCTTCATGAATGACCATCCTCTGAATCTTTCATAAACCTTCTTCTGTTGTCTATTCTATTATTGTTGTAACAAAATCTGAAATTCTCATGATGTCGACAATTATCAAATCACTCAGTCCCTAATCCATGTTTAGTTTAGCTTGTTCGCTAGCCCATACGGATTTCTATTACTTTGGGCTCTAACTTTTCCTCCTGACACCCGCGTTTGAGTCACGAACTTATTTATCGAAATGAGGATACAACCTTATGGCCAATACTCTTTTGCTGTCTCCAGGCCTGGCACCTCTCATCTTTTCCTTCCCTCGATTATAGACTATGTAACACTTAACATTCTCTCTCTACTAGGGACGGGAGCTATACTAAGATAATATTTATCCCTTTCAAGGCTTCCAGTACCTATCTTTGTAATACTCATATCTAACCGTACTATTTTAGAGTGTACCATCTGGGTGCCTCATAAGGAGATCTATTAGCATATTTGCACTGTCCTTCAAAAATGTCAACTAACGCAAACATTCCATCCCCCATTTTGGGTCACTCTAACCCCAGCCAGATCCTGATATCCGTCCTTCTGTTATACTACTTTTGTTAACTTCCATAGGACATAAATGAGATGGGTGTGGCCATTTGTACATACCCCTGCTACCGTTGAAGGTAACTCAAAATTCTTATATCTCCCGTCCTGAATGGTAAATAATGATAGTCTACATTAATTGGGCGCCCCGTACCCTTCTTCACCTTGCTTCTTTTACTTGCTGCGACTTGTACTATCTTCTGAATCTTTGATTGCCTTTCACCATAGGGGTGAATAGATATCCCTGCCTTAAGGCTCCTTATCAAGAGGCTTACACGTCTTAGTACACACATGATCTACTGAAGACCTTACATTTCCTCATTCATCATGCAAAATCGAGTTATTCTGACTCAACTCTTCCATATCCGCATTCAATCTCTTACCAACTGGAGGTATCGTCATATTATGGATAAAATACTAACTAGGAGTTTGGATTCTTATAAATGAGCTCTACCACACGATCTAGAGTAAGAAAAAAGAGTGACAGTCCTAAATGCCCTGTAGCCTCCTGCTTATAAGTGTGGTGCACGACACACCCATAAACAAGATTCTACTAGACACAGCTTGTAGGCTCCCTAGGATAGAATTGCTCTGATACCATTTCTGTCACGACCCAAACCGATGGGCCGCGACGGGCATCCGGTACCTTACTCAACCGAGTACCAACATAACGTATCTTTTCGTATCATACTATTATCGATAACTGAGTCGGAGAGGATGCCGTGAGTTAGGTAGAATACAACATGTGACACCAACTTATACATAAGAAATATGGGCCTATAAGACCAAAATAACCATTTGTATACTGAACATAGGCCGACAAGTCCATACAATCTTTTACGCACATGACATCTGTCTACAAGCCTCTAAGAATACATAATTGTCATAAAGGTAGGGACAGAGCCCCGCCATACCAAAGAATACAAATCTAAATCGTACTGACCAAACAAGCAACTTCGGAGCAAATAGAGTGCATCAATATCTTTTGCTGAGCTGGTCGCCTACTTGGAGGACTCTCGACCTGTCTATCGAGACATGCAGGGGTGAAATGCCGCGTCCCCAGGAAAAAAGGACATCAGTACAAATAATGTACCGAGTTTGTAAGGTAATATACTGAAAGATGAAACTGAACTAATAATATAATAACTGAAAGTAACTGGGAGTTAAACATAATATGAAGATATGCATACCTGCTGATATTGACTCAATTCTCTCAATATAGTAAGTAAAATAGCTGACTAGCCCTATAAGGCGCGGTATATATATATAACTGCTCTGCCGTAGTAGGCTCGCTCATAGGCGCTCGACCATAAGGCTCTGTATCTTGGCCAACTGGGCTCGCTCATAGGCACTCGGCCACAGTAGGCTGGGTATATAACTTACCATCTGATCAGAGGTTGCCCAATAGCGGCCTGCCCATTGATTATAGCTCGATAGTAATGAAAATACTGTAATACTATATATATATATAGATTCTCTGCTCTCATGACTGGAAAAAAGGAAATACTCAATTGAATATGAAGTAGGGAAAGAATACCGTATGATGTTCTTCGAAAAGGTTGCACTGTACTCCTTTAGAACCGCAAAAATTTACGTTGCTAAATCTCGTTGGAATCGTTTGGTTGCAAGAAGAATTGCTAACGTTTCTCTCTTCTGAATGTAATGTCTTGGTATTGAAAATATTAGGAATGAGGTTAGAATCTGATTGTAGTATTCTTTTGTAGGAATTTGTAAGGATTCACGTTACTAATGTGCAAAGCTCATGTCTAAATTGTAGTATTGTTTGTTTTGAAAGTCTTAAAGTTTGAGGTGTCTTGTAATTAATGTATTAGGATGCCACCTAATAAGAAATGACTAAGAGTCATTTGCTTAATAAGGGGCTTGCTGCCATGTGGGGGTGGGGTGGGAAATGTTAACCTTTATCCACTTATTAAGTAATTAGGTAATGTCCTGTTACCTTATTATTAACCAATTACCTGCATAATTAAGAATTATCTCACATTACGTAAAATACTACTCACTTTTAACATACTTTATACACCTTACTATCATGGTCATGTGGTACCTTGTGTGGTACTAGTCCATAAATACCGCGTATTTTAGCTCGGGCCGTATTTTATCCCAAAATGTCAAACTTTGATGAAATCCCTTTTCTTCGATTTTGCTTACCTCTCACCTTCACGAATTTACTGATCACTTGTTGAAATAGCATAATGCTTATAATCTCAAAAATAATCTCATTCCCGAACTTTATGTCGATTAACTTACGACGAAACTTTAACATACTAAAATGCGGGATGTAACACACCCTGTTCATCAAGTCCATAAACACNGATGAAATCCCTTTTCTTCGATTTTGCTTACCTCTCACCTTCACGAATTTACTGATCACTTGTTGAAATAGCAAAATGCTTATAATCTCACAATAATCTCATTCCTGAACTTTTCGTCGATTAACTTATGACGAAACTTTAACATACGAAAATGCGGGATGTAACACACCCTGTTCATCAAGTCCATAAGCGCCACTGGGGCATTAGTCAAACCGAAGGACATCACTAGAAACTCATAATGGCCATATCTAGTATGGAGAGCAGTTTTCGGAAAATCTGAGTCTCGAATCTTCGGCTGATGGCACCCTGATCTCAATTCGATCTTAGAGAACAACCTAGCACCCTGCAACTGGTCAAATAAATCATCAATACACAGAAACAGGTACTTGTTCTTAATGGTGACTTTGTTCAATTGGCGATAATCAATGCACATCCGCATAGTCCCATCTTTCTTCTTCACAAATAATACTGGTGCACCCTAAGGTGATACACATGGCATGACGAACCCCTTCGCTAGCAACTCCTCAAGTTGTTCCTTTAACTCCTTCAATTCTTTCGGATCCATACAGTTTGGTGTGATTGATATATGATGGGTACCTGGAGCTAAATCAATATAGAAATTGATATCGCGATCTGGTGGCTTGCCTGGAAGATCAGAAGGAAACACATCGGAGAACTCCCGGACTACTGGTACCGAATGAATCGCTGGGGACTCTGCAGTAGTATCCCGAATATAGGCTTGATAAGCAAAACAACCCTTCTCGACCATGTGTCGAGCCTTCATAAAAGAGATGACCTGACTAGATGTACTGACAAACGAACCCTTCCACTCAAATCTAGGAAACTCTGGCATCGCTAAGGTAACAGTCTTGGCATGGCAATCTAAGATGGAGTGATATGGAGATAGCCAGTCCATGCCCAAGATGACCTCGAAGTCCGTCATATCAAAGCTACAGAAGATCTTCTCTAGTCTCATAACCACAGAATATAACCACACAGGATCGATAGATCTGATCCACAAGAATAGAATCGACCACAGGAGTGGACACATAGACAGGAGTACCCAAGGACTCACGAGGAATATCCAGAAAGTGAGCAAACAGAGATGACACATACGAATAGGTAGATCCTGGAACAAATAATACTGAAGCATCCCTACTACAAACAGAGATAATACCTGTGATCACGACATCTGAGTCCACTGCATCTGGTCTGACTGAAAAAGCATAAAATCTGGCTGGAGCGCCACCTGGTTGGCCTCCGCATGCCTGCCTCCACCTCTGGGACAACCCTTACCCACATGCCCTCCACCTCTCGGCGGCCGGACGGTTGGTGTGGCTACTGAAGCTGTAATCTTAGGCTGCTGACCCTGCTGCATTGCCTTGCCCCGAAGTCTGGGGCAATTTCTCATGTGACTAGGATCCCCGCACTCATAGTAGCCTCTCAGAGTAGTGGACTGCTTCCCTAAAGTCTGACCCTGGTGGCCTGGATACCCACCGGAAGAACCCTGAAGAGCAGGTGGGCGATATGAACTTTCTGGCATGGCACTAAAAAAGACACTAGAAGAACCTTGATGGCCGGAGTATCCACTGGAAGGACCCTGAATAGCTGGCGGGCGGTAAGAACTCTCTGGCATGGCACTGAAATAGGGCCGCGCTGGAATACATCGAGGAGGTGGTGGTGCCAGATATGGGGGCCTGCTAGACTGACCTCTCCCAAAATGACCTCTGCCCCCAGCTGGGGCACCCCTGAACTCTCTAGAGAAACGGGATCTCTTGTAACGCTGCATCTGCTCTCTACCTCTCTAACGGTAACCCTCAATTCTCCGAGCTATCTCCACTTTTAGCTGATAAGAAGTCCCCATTTGAACCTCCGAGGCCATAGTAGCCCGAATACCTGAGTGCAACCCCACTCGAGTCAACTCAGAGAATATCGCCTCATAATTGGTCATTGACATTTAACCCTGCTCGAGTCGCTCGAACTTACACTGCAACTCTTGCCTCTGGTAGGGTGGGATATACCTGTCCAAGAATAGGTGGGTGAACTGGTCCCATGTCATGGGAGGAGAATCTACTGGTCTGCCAAGAAGATAAGCCTTCCACCACCTACATGTGCTGCCCTCCAACTGAAAGGTAGTGAAATCCACCCTGTGAGACTCCAATATGCTCATGTTGTGCAGTCTGTCCCTGCACCTATCAATATAGTCCCGGGGATCCTCGTGTTGCTCACCCCAAAGACCGGAGGGTGAAGCCTAGTCCATCTATCCAAGAGGTTCTGCGGCTTGCCGGCCGCAGCTTGTCTAGGCTCAGGTACATCTGCTGCAACTGGCTAGGCCCCGCCCACGGGTACTGTACCCGGGGTATAATATACGGCAGCTACATGCCCAGGTGCCTGAGCTGTAGGGGTATGTGCTCCCCCTCTAGACTGAGATATGGCTGGGTTTGCTGGAAATAAACTAGCATGGGTCGTAGAATCCATAAACCGCAGCATACGACCCATGACCTCCTAAAAGCCCGGTGCTGACGTGAAATCTATCGGGGCTGGCTCTGAAACAATGAGATCCTCCACTGGATCCGCTGGTGGTACAATTGGGGCAACTCTGGGACGTCCTCTTCCCCTACCTCGGGTTGGTGCCCTTCTAACTCAAGGTCGGAATCCGATTCCGAAAGTTGGAGTAGGTCCGTAATGTCAATTATGACTTCTATAAACAATTTGAGTTCAATCAGACGTGATTTGATAGGTTTAAGCATCGAAGGAAGAAGTTTGAAGCTTCAAAGTTCATTAGGTTGGAATTGGAGGGTGATTCATAGTTTTGATGTTGTTTGGCATGATTTGAGGCCTCGACTAAGTTCGTAATGTATTTTGGAATGTGTTGGTATAATTTGTTAAGGTCCCGGGGGTCTTGGGTAGATTCCGGATGGTAAACGGATCGAGTTTAGGCTTGGAGGAATGCTGGAATTGCTGCCATCTGGTGTAACCGCACCTGCGAGGTTTTGGCCGCAGGTGCGGAGCTACAAAAGCAGCCATAAGGTCGTAGAAGCGAAAAGAGAGTGGGGTACTATGTCTGCAGGTGGAAATAATTTGCCGCAGAAGCAGATTGTCATGCCCCGAACCTGGGCGGCGAGACCGGCACCCGGTGCCTCACCTATCCTTATGCACCAACTTGCGACTAAGGGACTCTGAACATATAATGTCATACTTTGGCCATGGGCCACATTGCAAAACAATTTGCGAATGCTGAGTAAACATCAATATAAAGCTGGGTCGACAAGGCTGCCATAACTATTACAGTTGGCAAACCAACAAAATATACATACGAGGCTTACAAGCCCAACATATTGTACTAACTGACATGATATGTCTACAAGCCTCTACTAATAGATGTACTGTGATCGGAATAGGGCCCGACCTTTCCATAACATATATATACATATATGCACAAGATGTACATANAACCAACAAAATATACATACGAGGCTTACAAGCCCAACATATTGTACTAACTGACATGATATGTCTACAAGCCTCTACTAATGGATGTAATGTGATCGGAACAGGGCCCCAACCTATCCATAACATATATATACATATATGCACAAGATTTACAAAAAACTATGGACCCGACAGCTGCGAAGGAAGCGGAGCTTACCGATCAAGCTGAACTCGGGCAATACCTACTGAGGAGGTCTACCCATCTGTCTATCTAAACCTACACGCATGAAATGCAGCGTCCCCAGAAAAAGGGACGTCATTAAGAAATAATGTACCGAGTATGTAAGGCAACATAATAACTAAAAGTTGAAACTTAACTGATAATATAATAACTGAAAGTAACTGGGAGTAAAAGTTAATCTGAAGATATGCTCACCTGCTGATACTGACTCAACTCTCTCAATATAGTAAGTAAAATAACTGTTCGACCTTATAAGGCTCGGTATATTTAACTGCTCTACCGTAGTAGGCTTGCTCATAGGCACTCGGCCATACTAGGCTCTGTATCGCGGCCAACTGGGCTCGATCATAGGTGCTCGGCCACAACAGGCTCAGTATATAACTTACCATATGATCAGAGGTTGCCCAATAGTGGCCTGCCCACCGATTATAGCTCGATTGTGGTGAAAATACTGTAACACTGTATATATATATATATATATATATAGACCCTCTGCTCTCTTGACTGGAAGAAGACAATACTCAATTGAATATAAAGTCCCGATAAGGGAAAATATAGTAATATATGAGACTAGGATAATGTAATAAATTCGGGAGTAAGAACTTCTCTTTATGACTTGTTATCAAACTCATGTAGTTATGAGATCATGCCAAAATGAAGGAAATTTTATCCTTAACATATCTAAGTCGATTCTCTTGACAATTCCTCTAATACACCTCAATTGCGACAAAACACGTTACGGCAGATCAAAGTAGGGAAAGAATCCGTATGATATTCTTGAGAAAGATTGTACAGTATTCTCTTAGAATTGCAAGTCACGTTGCTATTACATAATTTAATCTCATAAGGCAAGTCACGTTGCTATTACATAATTTAATCTCATAAGGATTTTCGTTGTAGCTTCATCCTCACTTTGTCATAATCGTCATCCGCATTATTGTACTACAAAACTTTTGGCTCCACAAGTAAAGATCCAAATAATCATGAAAGGTTATTTGAAAGTGCAAAGCTCCATACAAGGTAAAGTATTTTGTTCTGTTAAATTCTAGGGGCCTTTCCTTACATAAAGAAATATTCAAAGAAAGGGGTTTATAATTAAGTCTCATGTGCCCTCTTTGCCGTGACCACTAGGAAGACAACAATTGCCTTTTTATTTGTTGCAAAGTTTCTCGGCAACTTCATCCATATTTTCCACCTCGTTTGTGATTTTAAGAGTCACTTAGTTAATCTTATATGGCTTCCACGTTGGGGGTTAATATTTATCCAATAATTATCCACTTAATTAATTTGTTAATCCCCCATTAACCAATAATTAACCAATTACCCAATTATCCACATAATTAAGAATTATCTCAAAATACTACTCACTTTTAACACACTTTGTACACCTTACTATTATGGTCATGTGGTACCGTGTATGGAACTAGTCCATAAATACCCATGTTCACAATACCAATATTCACAATACCAATACCACCTTACTCTTAGCACAGAGTCCGATCACGACCCGATCGGCTAGGCCATCTAATTATAGACATCAACCACCATCACTCTTAATACCAATACCACCGTACTTTTAGCACGGAGTCCGATCACGACCCGATCGGCTAGGCCATCTCATTAGAGATATCAACCGCAATAAAAATTTCAATTACAATTTCCAGCAAAATCAACACCATGTGTGGCATGGTATCCGATCACGACCAGACCGGCTAGGCCATCTCACCACAATGTCGTGTGGATCGACATCATTCTTTTTTATCAATCATCTAAACCCAATTAAGGGGACTAATGTTATCATATCCATTTTATCCCAAATAAGGGAAAATTATATCACATCAATCTTATCCCAAATAATGGGAATGATCACAATCCACTCCTACACCGGCATGTGTAGTTTCGGGGTTAGGTTATTTCAATCTACCCTTCCTCGGTGACTATCAATATTCTCAAAAACATTTTTTTGATATTCATATAAAGGAAACAACAATACAAATGCGTTTACCTCATAACCTTTCACACCATTTATAGCCTCATTGACATTTTCATCCTCTTACAACATCATTATCTCATTGGCTTTCTTGGCCAGACATATGATTCTTCATTCATGGCACAACGACCGTATTTCATATTCCACAGCTTCATTTCTATCCTTTCATGGATCGTCATCATAAATATCAACATATATAATATTTAGGAAATCACAACTTTAAGTTCATTAAAATGAAGAATTTAAGCACAGTAGATTTCTTTCCAAGAAATGGAGTAAATTGATTGACAATCGAAGCACAAGTTAAAATCATAAACAAGTAACACACCATTTATTCTTGAATTACTTTTCCCCAAAAAGGGNGTTAAAATCATAAACATGTAACACACCATTTATTCTCGAATTACTTTTCCCCAAAAAGGGAAATACACAAATTCCACTCACAAATATGTAAGAATGCAAAACATATTGAAAATACTCATAAATAGCATTAGTTAAAATAGCCACATTTGGGCATGACTGGAGGACATAAGGTTTTAGGAAACTCTATCTTCAAAGTCAATTCAGAATAGTTGAATCAAGGCTCATTTAATAACCTTTCTCACATAATTTCACTTAATTGGCACCATTGGCCACAAGTATAAATTTTATTCTTGGCACAGTAGCCACACTTTATATCTTCAACTCACTTCTTTCACTTTCAAGCAACTTTATAGATTATCAACAACAAGGCATTTCTAATCAAGACTTCAAGTACACATATGAGTAATTAAGAGTCTTAAACATATCGAGTTTTTCTCACACAAGATGGCATCATAACTTTCATTTGAAACACGACTCAAAGCCATAACATTTTAATGCACATATCATTCTTGAACACATTCCCGAAGGATAACATAATGTGATAGAAAAACTCGGAACACGTTTTGAATAAACAATTCTCGACACTTTGCATATTCGGGACAATCAAATTTATTGGAAACCTCTCGGAACATAGAATAAGGAACTTGAGACAACCATAGTTGAAACTTACGGGAACGTCATGGAATTCAATTCTAAGAGAGTAGTTTAGCCAACATACCTCACTTTGAGCTTTCCTTAAATTACTACAATGTTCCGACACTACTTGGAGTCATAACATTTTTATACCCAACTCATGCTTTGAACACATTCTCGAAGGATAACATCATATGATAAGAGTATCCGGAACATATTTTGAACATATACCTTTCAACACAGCTTATTCAGAATAGTTGATTTATAAAGAATAACCCGGGACTTAAAACAACATAATGGAATTCAATTCTATGAAAGAGGTTTAGCCAACATACCTTGCCTTGAGCTTTACTTAAATTACTACAATATTTCGGAAATTCTAGCAATCCCAATTTATTTGGAGACATAACAAAATTGAACACAAATTAGAAAGATATTCATGGTTTCAGCTCATCTGAGCATTTTATCAAACACTAGGTGTGCAAATTTGGCTACAAGGTTCTTCTACAAGATTTCCTTCACTCCTCAACCCAATCTTTACTTATTTTAGCTCAACAATCTTCCCACAAACCTTATTGGTACAGCATGTATAATTAAGACTCTTACACCCAAGAATCATACTCCCAATCACCCATCCTTTACCCCAAACTTGAAATTGAAGACTAGGGTTTGAATCTTACCTCCTGAGTGAAGATCTTGTGAGATTTCCTTGTTAGCTTTCAAGGCTTGAACAAGATCTTGATGAACAAAACACTTCATCTACTTCCTCTATCTAGAACACTCTCACTTCTCTCTAAAATATCAGGTTTTAGCTTAAGAAATGACTTAACCCCTCTCTCTACCTGGCCGTGGGGTTATTTAATGGGCTCCTACATGCGCGGCCGTGCACCTGGGAAAGTGGCCGCACATCTGGGTGCTCATATGACATAGGTCCACTAAAATGGCCATAACTTTCTGTATCAATATCCAAATGATGAACGATTTGATGAGTTGGAAACTAGACTCAAAGAAATTTAATTTTATAGGTAGATCACCACCTAAGTCATTATATGGAGGGAGTTCTATTCATTTTATGTTGGTTATTGTTCCAATTGAAACATCATTTCCACTTAATGTATCCAACTTGTTCCACACAAGTTCTTGCCATTCACAAAACTCCTTTGTATGTTCCAACACACATTAAACATACATTATCAATTCAAAATGATGTGGCTCTATACCATATGTGTCCTTTAAAACTCAAATACGTTATTCCCAAATACTGTTGGCGCACTTTAAAATCTTAAATCATTAGGAAAGTTTTACGGGGCCCTACATTGACTTTTTGATATCAGGGTTGAAATCCAATTCTGGAAATTTGAATAGGTCCGTTATTTCATTTATGACTTTTATGAAAAATTTTAGGTCAATTGGATTTGAATTGATAGGTTTCGGCATCAAATGTAGAAGTTGGAATTTGTTAGTTTTCATTAGGCTTGAATTGGGGTATGATTTGTGGTTTTAGCATTGTTTGATGTGATTTGAGGCTTCGACTAAGTTTGTATGATATTTTAGGACTTGTTGGTGTATTTAGTTGAGGTCCCAGGGGCCTCGCGTGAGTGTCTGATGGTTAACAGATCAAATTTGGGACTTGGAGTTTTGCTAAAGTTTTTCTGGTGCACTGTCTGGTTTCCTTCTATGCAATTGCATGAGAAGGTCCGCAATCGCATAGGTAAGTCTGCAATTGCGAAGCTTTTGGCCAGCAATATTACACAAACGTGTGGATTAAGCTGCATTTGCATAGTGTGAAGGTGGGAACTAGAAAATTCACGTGCTGTGCTATGCGATCGCGTGTGGCTGTTCCCGATCGCATAGGGTGGAGGATGTTGTGCTTTGCGATCACGTGAAGAGATCCGCGATCGTGTAAGGTGAAATTTTGGCAAGGGAAAATTGTTCTTCACGATCGCATGAGTTGGCCCGCGATCGCATAGAGAAAATGACTGGGCAGCAGAACTTATGTTCTAAAAATGAGACTCCATTTTTTATGATATGGAGCTTGGGGAAAGGTGAGTTTTGGGGGATTTTCATGGGAAGATTTGGGGTAACTGTTATTAACTCAATTTTGGTCAAATCACCCAAATCTATAGTTATTTTAGCATTTAATTGGTGTTTTAAGTTGGAAAATAATTGTGAAAACTCTTAAGGTTATATTGAAGATTTGAGGGACGAATTGATGTCGGAATTTGGTAAAATTTGTCTGGTTGGACTCATGGTTGGATGGACGTTCATATTTTGTGACTTTTGTCAGGTTCCAAGACTTAGGCCCCACTGGCAAATTTTGAGTGTAATTTTGAATTTTGTTGGAAAATGTATATTTTCATATGGAATTAATTCCTATAATTTGTGTTGACTGTATTGAATTAATTGTGACTAGATTCGAGGCGTTCGGAGGCCGATTTGCGAGTCAAGGTCACATTGGAAGGAAGAATTACACGATTTGAGGTAAGTAATACTTCTAAATTTGATTCTAAGGGTATAAATTCCCGAAATTACGTATTATTTGACTGGTTTTGAGGTGACGCACATGCTAGGTAACGGGCGTGTGGGCGTGCATAAACCCTTTATCTAGAAGTCCCCAAAGCTACTCTTTCAATTCTTTTAACTCTGCTAGTGTCATACGATATGGAGGAATAGAAATGGGCTGAGTGCCCAGCACCGAGTCAATACCAAAATCAATATCCCTGTCGGGTGGCATGCCCGAAAGATCTGCAGGAAAAACATTCGGAAACTCTCGCACTACCGGAATAGAATGAATAGTATGAAAGTCTGCATCAACATCTCTGACAAAGGCCAAATATGATAAACACCCCTTCCCAACTATTTGTTGGGCCTTTAAATAAGAAATTACCCTACTGGGGACAAACTCTGGAGAACCTCTACACTCGATCCTTGGCAACCCTAGCATTGCCAACGTCACAGTCTTAGTGTGACAATCTAGAATAGCATGACATGGAGACAACCAATCCATACCTAAGATCATATCAAAATCGACTATACTGAGCAATAGAAGATCAACTCTGGTCGCCAATCCCCTAATGGTTACCACACACGGTTGATACACATAGTCTACAATAATAATATCGCCCACCAGCGTAGATATATGGATAGGTGAGACTAAGGACTCACAGGGCAATTCCAAATAATGAGAATATGATGATACATACCATTATGTGGAACTAGGGTCAAATAATAGAGAAGAATCCTGGTGGCATACTGAGATAATACATGAGATTACCGTATTTGAGGCATCTGCATGTGGTCTGGCAGGAATACCATATAATCTAGGATGAAGACCACCTGATCTGCCTCCTCCTCTAGGGCGACCTCTAGCTGCATGTGCCCCACCCCATGCTGGCTGGGCGGGTGGTGGAATAACTAGTGTGGGAGCCACATCCTAACTCATTTGATCAACTGGACCTCGTGAAAGGCGGGGACATTGTCTCTACATATGACCTGAATCTAAACACTCAAAACAACCCTTCTCTGACAATGGTGGCAAGTACTTAGGTGGACCTCGAGAACCAGAATAACTACCAGAAGAACTTGGTATAGATTAACCCTGCACTGATGGTGCACGAGATGAACTCTGAACGGGAAGTGCACTAGGAGATGACTGACTTGGTCGAGTACTATATGAACCATGGCTTGATGATGCACCACGATGAGCCAAACGAGCCATTGTATCGGGCCTATAAGGTCAACCCCTGTTGTGATAGGACTGTCCCCCAAAAGGAATACCACTGGAATTACCCGGACCACGAGACCTCTTAGCCTCCCTATACTCACTCTCCTGAGTACGGACCATTTCTAGCTGTCGAGCACTGTCGACCACCTCGTCGAACTTAGCACCTGCTACATTCCCTAGAGTCGTAACAAAATGAAATTGCTGGTTGAGGCCATTAATGAACCTCCTAATCTTTTGCCTCTCAGTGGGAACCAACCAGACTGCATGATGAGCCAAGTCTGAAAACCTCATCTAATACTGGGCAACCGACATGTTCTCCTGGCGGAGTTATTCGAACTGCCTGCGCAATTCCTCTCTACGGGTCCGTGGCACAAACTTGTCCGAAATGAGAATTTAGAACTCATGCCATGAAAGTAGTGCTGCACCAATTGGTCTGCTCCTCTCACAAGGCTCCCACCATCTGAAGGCTATCTCGGTCAGCTGAAAGGTAGTAAATGAGACCCCACAGGTCTCCAGAATACCTGGTGTACGAAGAATCCACTGGCACCTGTCCAAGAAATCTTGAGCATCCTCTAACTCAGTTCAACTGAATGATGGAGGATGAAGTCTCCAAAATCTCTATAATCTCTTCTGCTCCTCGTTGTTCGTAATAAAGCTCGCACGGGCTTAAGCAGCCCCAACCCGCTAGACTGGTAGTACCCCCAATATCTGGAGTCCCTGCACTACCTGCTATGGTGTATGGGAGACTGGGGAATGAGTACCTCCCCCGGCCTGAGAAGTGGCAGGTGCGACCTTAGCCGAAATTGTCACGCCCCAAACTCGGGGAGCACGACCAGCGCTCAACCGAGTAAACCCGTCTGAGCAAGCCTATTAGATTTCATTCTACCCAAACTCATTCATGAAATAATAGGAGATGTACTCCATTAATCAAACACTGAAAATATTTCATTAACAACTTCCTTTTTCATTCCCATTAGTAGCTTCCTTTATAATTTCCCAAATATTACGACTTTATAGAATTAATGAAAAACATGATTTCCAAATACCAACATATCTAGTTCAGTTCCCAACATCAACCACAACCCACAACTTATGTACGGAGCCTCTATTACAATAGAAGAGTAATATGGAAATGCCGGAAACAAGGCCCCGGCTACACCTCAAAACACAATACATGAGAATCAAAAGATATATGACCCCGAAATGAAGTGGGGCTCACAAAATCAGCTATAAAGAGTGTACTTCTATCACTGATCAATGTCGCCTGCGGTAGAACCACCGGCGTCCATTAAAGATGTAGCGCCCCCAGCAAAAGGGACGTTAGTACTATCGAATTGCACTAGTATGTATAGCTAAAAATCCTCTTTCAAAATAGATTGCCCATATAAGAAAAGGCAACACATAAAAACAACAAGTCACAATCAACAATATCCAAACGTTCAGTTAAAACATAATAATTTTCAAAATACGAACTTCATATATAATTTTGGTTGGGAGATCATTAGGACCGATATACCACCATCTTTGATAGCACGGAGTCCGATCACACCCGATCGTCTAGGCCATCTCCCAACAGACAACATGGTTTGACAGGTGATGCGAAAGAATGTTGTTACCAAGAGTAGTACCATCATGTGCGCAACATGGCGTCTGATCTCTACCCGATCAGTTAGGCCGCCTTCCCACATATGCCGTGTGGGTTGACTTTTCCAATCCACAAAGGTTCCGGTTTCATCCCAGTTAAGGGGAATAATATCACAATTTCCCAAAGGTTCCAACTTCATCCCAAATAAGGGGAATATACACCATCCACCTCTACACCGACACGTGTAGTTTCAGGTGTGGGCCTTATGACCCACCTTTCCTCGGTTTTGCTAATAATGCTCCCAAAAACATTTTTGTTTTGATTTGCAAACAGAAATATCATAAATACAATTGTACTCACCTCAACATCTTTCACATTGTATAAATTCTCATTAGTATTTCTAGTCATTCACAACGACAATATTTCCTTGGCTCATTAGACCATTCACAAGATTCTTTATTCCTGACACGATGACCGTATTTAATATTCCACACTTTCACCTCGTTCAATTCAAATATCACCACCAAATATCAACATATAGAATATTTCAGAAATCATATACTTCGAATCCATTTGAAATGGGAACTTCAAACACGAATGGTTGCTTCCCAAAGAATGAGGCATACCAACCAACAATATAAATACACATAAAAAATCATAAACAATCAATACACCATTTATTCTTGCAATACTCTTTCCTATAAATGACAGTCAAATAAGTTTATGGGGAATAACCTGGAATATAGAAGTTAGGAATCTTGAGCCAATCATACTTGATCTTACGGAAACATTATGGATATCTATTCTAAGAGAGAAAGTTTAGCCAACATACCTTGCTTTGAGCTTTCCTTAAATTACTGCAGCGTTTCGGAAATTCTAGCAATCCCAATCTATTTTGAGACATAACAAAAATTGAACAATTATTAGGAAGATATTAATGATCTCAGCTCATTTGAGCATTTTATCAAACACTAGGTGTGCAAATCTAACTACGGGGTTCTTCTACAAGATTGTCTTCACTCCACAACCTAATCTTTACTTATTTGAGCTCAACAATCTTCCCACAAACCTTATTAGTACAATAATGTATAAATAATACTCTTATACCCAATAATCATACTCCAAATCAACCATCGTTTACCCAAATTCGAAATTGGAAACTAGGGTATGGAACCTTACCTCTTAGATGAAGATCTTGTGATGAGCTTCCTTGATTCTTGAAGATTGGTGCAAGATTGGATGATTATAATCTTAGATTCCCTCCTTCTCTCTCTAAAATGCTCTTACCTCTCTCTACAATCCTCAGAAAACACCCCAAAATAAGCCCCAAAGCCTATTTATCAAAATGGGGTCGGGTTATTAAAAGAAGAAAATTAACCCTCCGAATTCAACTATACGGTCGCACAATGGACCACACAATTTGTGTGCGGGTTGCACAATGATCGCACAAATCGGTGCCCAGAACTGGGCTTTCTGGTCCATTCTGCGACCAGTTTGCGATCGCATAACCAGTTTGCGATCGCATAATGGTCGCAGAATCACATTCTAGCAGCCTTTGATAATTTGGTCATAACTTCTTGTATGAATGTCCAAATGACGAACTATTTATATCATTGGAAACTAGACTCAAAGAGCTTTAATTAGATAGGTAATACATGATATAAATCGTTATATCAAGTGAGGTATGATCGTTTGAAGTTAGGTCTTGTGCGAACTCACTTGAAACTTTATTCCATCATAAATATTTCAACTTGACTTAGCCATGGGGCTCTTCTTAGACCATAAACCATTCTTAATGCGCCTCATACATATATTATCATGATAAATTGATATCATTCATATAATAGTCCTTGTCTACTCACAAAAAAATATAATTAGCGCATAATGATGTACTAAGGAGTGGCTTACTTGATGACTTTAGATTGACAGGGCCGTACCTTAATTAATGTCCCTCTACTCGAGATCCAAAACATACATTAGTAGTACCACCATGTGACTTACTTGATGACTTTAGATTGACATGGCATAATTGATGCGAAAGAAAGTTGTTACCAAGAGTAGTACCACCATGTGCGCAACATGGCGTCTGATCTCCACTTGATCAGCTAGGCCGCCTTCCCACATATGCCGTGTGGGTTGAATTTTCCAATCCACAAAGGTTCCGGTTTCATCCCAATTAAGGGGAATAATATCACAATTTCCCAAAGTTTTCATCCCAAATAAGGGGAATAATCACAATCCACCCCTACACCTGCACGTGTAGTTTCAGGTGTGGGCCTTATGACCCACCCTTCCTCGGTTTTGCTAATGATGCTCCCAAAAACATTTTTGATTTTATTTGCAAACAGAAATATCATAAATACAATTGTACTTACCTCAATATCTTTCACATTGTATAAATTGTGATTAGTATTTCTAGTCATTCACAACGACAATATTTCCTTGGCTCATTACGCCATTCACAAGATTCTTTATTCCTGGCACGATGGCCGTATTTCATATTCCACACTTTCACCTCTTTCAATTTCAAATATCACCATCAAATATCAACATATAGAATATTTCAGAAATCATATACTTCGAATCCATTTGAAATGCGAACTTCAACCACGAATGGTTTCTTCCCAAAGAATGAGGCATACCATCCAACAATATAAATACACATGAAAAATCATAAACAATCAATACACCATTTATTCTTGCAATACTCTTCCCCAGAAATGACAATGTACAATTTCAACACATGAGTATATAGACTCGAATTACACTGGATATATTTATAAAGCACAACATTAGTTAAAGCAGCCACTGGAGGGCATGAATTGAGTATAAAATCTCTTAAGCAAATTCTATTTCTCCAAATCACTTTTAAAACGGTGGAGTCGAGGCTCATTTCATATTTTTTATCGCATCCTCTATAATCATATGCACTACTAGCCACAACATAACTTAAATGCTTGGCACGTTGGCCAGACTCTATTAATTCTATCCGCTTATTTTATTTTCAAGCATCTTTAAAGATTATCAACAACAAGACACTTCTAATCAAGTCTTTAGGTACACATATGAGCAATTATGAGTCTTAAGCATATCGAGTTTTTCTCACCCAATTGGTATACTAGTTCTCATTTAAACCACGACTCAAAGCCACAACATTTTAATACGCAAACCATACTTTGAACATCTATCTTTCGACATAAGGCTCATTCGGAATAAACAAGTTTATAGGGAATAACCTGGAATATAGAATTTAGGAATCTTGATCCAATCATACATGATCTTACGGAAACATTATGGATATCTATTCTAAAAGAGAAAGTTTAGCCAACATACCTTGCATTGAGCTTTCCTTAAATTACTACAACGTTCCAGAAATTCTAGCAATACCAATCTATTTTGAGACATAACAAAACTTGAACCATTATTAGGAAGATATTCATGATCTCGGCTCATTTGAGCATTTTATCAAACACTAGGTGTGAAAATCTAACTACAAGGTTCTTCTACAAGATTTCCTTCACTCCACAACCCAATCTTTACTTATTTGAGCTCAACAATCTTTCCACAAACCTTATTAGTACAAGCATGTATAAATAATACTCTTATACCTAAGAATCATACTGCAAATCAACCATCGTTTACCCGAATGCGAAATTGGAAACTAGGGTATGGAACCTTACCCCTTAGATGAAGATGTTGTGATTAGCTTCCTTGCTTCTTGAAGATTGGTGCAAGATTGGATGATTATAATGTTAGGTTCCCTCCTTCTCTCTCTAAAATGCTCTTACCTCTCTCTAAAGCCCTCAGAAAAACACCCCAAAGCTTATTTATCAAAATGGGGTCGGGTTATGAAAAAAGAACAATTAACCCTCCGAATTCAACTATGTGGTCGCAAAATTGTGCGGGTCTCACAATGATCGCACAAATCGGTGCCCAAAACTGGGCTGTTCTAGTCCATTCTGCGAGCCATTTGCGGTCGCATAACCATTTTGCGATCGCATAATGGTCGCATAATTGGTCGCAGAATCGCATTCTGGTAGCCTTTGGTAATTTTATCATAACTTCTTGTAAGAATGTCCAAATGATGAACGGTTTGAAGCGTTGGAAACTAAACTCAAAGGGATTTAATGTGATAGGTAATATATGATATAAATCATCATATCAAGAGAGCTATGATCGTTTGAAGTTAGGTCCTGTGCGAACTCACTTGAAACTTTATTCCATCTTAAATATTTCAACTTGACTTAGCCATGGGGCTCTTCTTAAACCATAAACCATTCTTAATGCACCTCATACATATATTATCGTGATAAATTGATATAATTCATATAATAGTCCTTGTCTACTCACAAAATAATATAATTGGCGCACATCGACTTTCTTAATAACGCTTAAGTACTTCGAAATTTTCTGGGGTGTTACAGAAACCACCTAAGCAAGGCCAGTGCAAACCTTCAATATCTAAGCCAACGCCTCTTGAATGCCTGGAATAACAATAAGCATAGATGGTGCATGAGTTGGTCCTACCTGCTCATCTATATCTGTAATTCACTCCTGAGCTGGAGCAACTGGTGGATCTACAAGTGCTGCTCTAGCTGCTGTGCTTGCTGCACCTCGGCCTCTACCATGGCCCTTGCCTCTACCACAGCCTCAGCCTCTCGTGGACCAAACTGGTGGTATTGGTGGTTGCTCACCCGATCCGGTAGAACGTGTCCTCACCATCTGTGAGAAAATAAAATACTAGAGATTTAGTTCCTAGTATCAATAAGTCTCACGACCAGAATACAAGAATGTGAAATTTTTCCTAAGGGTTTTGCAGCCTCTCGAAGATAAGTACAGACGTCTCTGTACCGATCCACAAGACTCTACTAAACCTGCTCATGACTCGTGAGACCTATGTAACCTAGGCTCTGATACCAACTTGTCACGGCCCAAATTCTCATCTATCGTGATGGCGCATATCTCATTATTAGGCAAGCCGACAACCTCAACAAATGACAAATTTCTTTACGATTAAAAACATAATATTTTGATTTAATAGAAAATTCCATAAATACTGATACAAAAACACTACCAAAACGCGGAGTCACTGATTACATGACCATTTAAATGATGACATAGTCTGACTAATAAAACACTATCTGGAAACATATAATAGTACAAGTCAACAAAGCATGTTGTGGCATACAGCTCGATCCCATAAATATAAATCACAATCAGGCCCTCGGCCTCACTTTGTCATTAACCTATCCAGTCTCTCGGGCTCACAATTTCATGAAAATCAGACCGTCAAAATGATATGATATATCAATGAATGGCAACAGAGACTGACGTATGATATGCAAATAATAGATGCGACTGAGTATAAATTACATTTTTAAACAATTAATTCAACAATAGCACGACCTCTGCGGGCCCTAAAAATATCGGCACGCAATCTAAACATTAGCTTTAATATGAGTCTCAGCTCAATTTCTCTAGCACGTGGAGGATGTGTGGATAGTGACATAATTATTTTATTATAAAAGTTCACATAATCAATTAAGTCACAAATGCTACGACGCGGGCCCTAAAAGGACGACCTCTACTATGATGTGAATGACTTCCAGATGAGGTACCACTAAAACCACAAAAACCACAAGGCTCATGAATTTCCCCTCCTCACACTCAAGCATGCGAACCTTTGCCAAGCGCCTGACAATCTTGACCACCTGGTCAAACCTAGCATCCGCCTGAGACTCTCGAGCCAAACTGTAATGTAGGCAATAGTTGAGGCCATCAATGGACCTCATGATCCTCTCTCTCTCAGTGGGAACCAACCATATAGCATGACAAGCCAGATCCACAAATCTCATCTCATACTGAGTCAAAGTTATATCCCCCTGGCATAACTACTCAAAATCTCGAAACAACTCCTCTCTGCGAGTCTTTGAGAAATATTTCTTTAAAAAGAGAACTGAGAACTCATGTCATGTAAGTGGAGCTGCACCAACTAGCCAGCTCAACTCATGAGACTTCCACCATCTATAGGCTTCCCCTGTTAACTGAATACTCGTAAATGCAACTCCACTAGTCTCCAAACATACCCGTTGTAAAAGAAATCCACTAACATCTATTTAGAAAATCCTGAGCATCCTATGACTCTCCTCAGCTAAATTTGGCACTTTAAGACTCCCAAACCACTCAAATCTATTCTACTCCTCATCGATCAAAGGTGGACCAACCTCGGCCCGAGCAGTAACAACCCGCTGAACAGGTAACACTACCACTATCTGATGACCTTGAGATAGCTTCTCTAGATTACGGGTGGCAGGGGTCTTGGCAGTTCACCCAGCCTGCGAGGTAGCTGGTGCAAGTGGAATAAATACCACCTGAGCTAGGTTCGTGCACACAGTCAAAAATTGGGCCAAGGCACCTGAAGGCCAAGAATAATGATTGGCAATGTCGGTGCTTGAGCTAGTCCCACTAGCTCAACAATATCTGAAACTTGCTCCACATGTGTTGCCCTAGCTATAGTAAGAGCCACACCTCGGCCCTACCGCGACCCCGGCCTCTCGCGACTCTAACTAGTGTTAATAGTGCCAGTCTGCTAAATCTGGGTGCATGAGTCCTTATCATCTGTGAGATAATAGATGAATAGAGGTTTAGACTTCGGAACTAACAAATCTACACGACAAGAGTGCAAGAAATCGAAGTTTCCTAATAGTTTGATAGCCTCTCAAAGATAGATACAGATGTCTCCGTACCAATCCGCAAGACTCTGCTAAACTTGTTCATGACTCGTGAGACCTAAGCAACCTAGTGCTCTGATACCAACTTGTCTCGACCAAACTCCCACCGGAGCCACTACGGTGCCTAATACTATTTTCTAGGCAAGCCAACAATCACACAATAAGAACGAGTTTGAATAAACACAATTTAATAAACTCAATAGCTAAAATATGCTAAATAACTGATGAAAACAACAACAATACGTCTACAACCATCCCAATGATCTGGTGTCGACGAGTACATGAGCACTATTGAGCATCAAAATATAAGGCCAAATTCTCAATACAACTATCTAAATAGCAGAACAACAATAGTAGAAATAATAAAATAGAACTTCAAGGTCTACGAAAGGCATAACATCTACCTCATAGTCTCCCAAAATCCGGTAGTAACAGAACTGTCACGACCCCGAATTCCTACCTTAGGATGTCGTGATGCCACCTAGTCTTTAAGACTAGGTAAGCCAACAATACAATGAGAGTTAACAAGATGTGTAGCTTAGATATCAAATTAAACTATTAATCTATCATAATAAAATCCAAACAGTACAACTGTCAAAATTTCCCATAACCTAGTGGAACCGAGTCATAAGCTCTACAGAGAGTGCTCTAATAATCTCTAAATACAGTAATGTTTTGAAGACAAGATAAGAAGTAATACAGCCAAAAGCAGAAGGTGACCTTGAGTCCTGCGAGCATGAAGCAGGTGTGCCTTGAAGTCTCCAAAATAGCTAGTTTGTCACTAGCATCCGGCATGGGCGAATGTACCTGGATCTGCACAAAAATGTGTAGAAGCGTATCACGAGTACACCACAATGGTAACTTGTAAGTATCAAGACTAACATGTGATAATCACAAATCACAGGTCCCAAATCACGAATCATAATCACATGGCATCTCGTGCCTACTTTTTCAATCACAACTGCACGGACAACTCACGTACTGCACAGACAACACGCGCCAATACAATTAAAAATAACCTCATAATTGCACGGATAACTCACGTGCCAATAATAACAATATCTTATATTCGCACGGACAACTCATGTGCCCACAGTCCAGTCCTCACACAGAAAGAAGATATACAAGAATACACGTACATGATCACTGAATAGAGACAAGTAAGATCAGATACACCGGATAGCACATTGGAAACAACACAACAAAAGCCCTTAATATGCATGAATCACACAAGATAGTCACACTACCACACAAATATTATCAATGACAATGCCCCTAGGCCATCACAAGTCATCCCCGACATAGCCCCCTTATCTCGTCGCATGCGCAACAATAAAGTAAACACCCACTTGTCTCGCCACACACACATAATAATTATCCCACCTTGTCTCGCCATATGCACAAACCCATCATATATAGCCTGCCTTGTTATGCCATATGTGCAAATATCACTAATAAAAATAGCACGGACAAATCACGTGTAAACACCCCGACAAATCCTCTGAACAATCCCACATGTGCAAACAAACATAACAACACAATATAACAACTCGCACCACATGTGCACATATGCCACAACATTCCCTTAACAACAATCCCAATACCACAACCACACATAACCCATGGCTCAACAACAGTGATTACAACAACTACAATAACAATAACATGAGAGTACAACAAGTAAGTCAACACAAGAATTACAAAAAGACAATGAAACTAAAGAATAAGCTCAACAATGACAGACATAACAAGTAATAATTTCTTTAGATAAGAATAACTCAACAATGAGAGAGATAACATTTAACAACGACTACATATAAGAATAAATCAACAATGGACGAGATAACCTGTAAGAACGGCGTCAAATAAGAATAAATCAACAATGAAAGAGATAACATGTAACAATAACTTCAAATAAGAATAACTCAACAATGAGAGATATAACATGTAAATAAGAGATGTAACAACTTCATTTAAAGCATATAAGAGTATATTTGGCAATAAAAGATGGAACGTGAACTAAACACTTCAAGTAAAGCATGTAAGGGTAAATTTAACAATGGAAGGCAACTTCAATTAAATGTACATATGAAACCTAAGGGTCTAAACCGGTAAAGGTTTCATATATAAGGCCCTGTACAAACTCGTCACCTCGTGTACAAGTCTTCCACGTAATTCTAATAGTTTAATCAACCAATTACTATGGTGTAGTTCTCCCACACAAAATTAGGCAAGATACTTACTTCGAACAAGCTAAATCAATCCACTAAAAAGCCCTTCCCATGTGAAACAACTTGCATACAACTCTAATCTAGCTAAAATAACTTAATATCATAAATAAAAGCCATGAAAAATAATTTCGGATAATAAAGATTCAATCTTTAATGAAAATCAAAAAGTCAACTCAAAAGGTCAACCCCGGCCCTCACCTCATAACATGACCAAACTTAACAATTCTGAGAACCCATTCCGATCCGAGCCCAACCATACAAAAATTATTCAATTCTGACCTGAAATCGACCTTCAAATTCTCAATTTATTATGTAGGAAAGCATTTACAACCCCCCCC
>AWOL01S0025183.1:58037-68664 GCA_000715115.1 Nicotiana otophora
TATCTGAACAGGTACATGTCTGGTAATATGGGCTATGTCCCCCAAATAAGGTAACTGTAAAACTGAACTAGCCTCATGTATAGTCATGCAATGGAAACTGTTTCTATATAAGTGAACATAACATGCCTGACTAGTATTATGGGCCATACCCCCCTCACAGTAGATAAATATATAACCAACAGGCCCAATTGGTGTTATGGGCTATACCCCCAGCATATAATCAATAGGCCTCGCTGGCATTACGGGCTATCTCCCCCTAGAATTTAATCTATAGGTCTCGCTGGTGTTATGGGATATATCCCCAACATAATCANTAGGGTGGAATGCATATGTAAAGCATACACAAGTATTATTGTAAGCTAGAAATCTCAATAAAAGCTGAAAGCTAAATAATAGTATATTTAGCAACCGATCTGGAATTGAACTAAAGGTATTGAACTGTGTTGAAACCAAACTAATATCTGAACAGGTACATGTCTGGTAATATGGGCTATGTCCCCCAAATAAGGTAACTGTAAAACTGAACTAGCCTCATGTATAGTCATGCAATGGAAACTGTTTCTATATAAGTGAACATAACATGCCTGACTAGTATTATGGGCCATACCCCCCTCACAGTAGATAAATATATAACCAACAGGCCCAATTGGTGTTATGGGCTATACCCCCAGCATATAATCAATAGGCCTCGCTGGCATTACGGGCTATCTCCCCCTAGAATTTAATCTATAGGTCTCACTGGTGTTATGGGATATATCCTCAACATAATCAATGTAAGTATGTATGAGACATAACACACATGGCAACATTATATGGACTCAAGAGATCATGATAAAATCCATAAACAGAATCAAAAATGTAATCTGACGCTCGTCATCCAGTAACTTTAAGTTATTATATTATCAGTTCAGTTTCAACTTTCAATATATTACCTTACATAATCGGTACATTATTTCGTGCTGACGTCACTTTTTTGGGGGCGCTGCATTTCATGCATACAGGTTCAGACAGACAAATGGGTAGACCTCCTCATTAGGTGTTGCCCGAGTTCAGCTTGATCTGTAAGCTACATGCCCTTCGAAGTTGCCGGGTCTATAGCTTTATGTACATATTGTGTGTATATGTATATATGATATGAGTAGGTCGGGGCCCTATTCCGATCACAGAATATCCATCAGTAGAGGCTTGTAGACATATCCTGTTAGTTAGTGCAGTATTTTGGGCTTGTAGGCCTTTTATGTATATTTTGTTGGTCTGCCAACTGTTGTAGTTATGACGGCCTTGCTGGCCCAGCATTTTATTGATGTTTATGCAGCATTCTCAATTTTCATGCAATGTGGCCCATAGCTAAAGTAAGACATTATATGTTCTGAATCCCTTGGTTGCAAGTTGGTATGCAAAGATAGGTGAGGCACCGGGTGCCGGTATCTCCCCCCCCCCCCCTCGCCCCCCAAGTTTGGGGCGTGACAAAAGTGGTATCAGAGAAGTTATGTCCTAGGGAGACTACAAGCCGTGTATAGTGGTGTCTTGTATATGGGTGTGTTGTGCACCACACTTATAAGTAAGAGGCTATAGGGCATTTAGGAGTGTCACTCTTTCTTCTTACTCTAGATCGTGTGGTAGAGCTCAGTCGTAGAAATTCAAATTCCTAAATTATATTATATTCGTAATGCAACGATACCGACATCTATAAAGACGATTGGTAAGGGATTGAATATGGCCATGGAAGAATTGAGTCAGAGGAACTCAATTTTGCCTCATGCTTATGATGAGTAAATGTAAGGTCTCCAGCAGAATATGTGGATACTAAGACGTGCAAGCTTCTTGATAAGGAGCCTTAATGCAAGAATATCTATCCACCCCTATGGTGAAAGGCAATGAGAGATTTAGAAGATAGATACAAATTTCAACCAGTAAAAGAAGCAAGGTGAAGAAGGGTACGAGGTACCCAGTTAGTAAAGATGAACATTATCTACAATTAAGGAAGAGAGATATAAGCATTTTGAGTTACCTTCAACAGTAACAGAGGTATGTACAATTAGCCACACCCATTTCAGTTATGCCCTATGGGGGCTAACATGTGTAGTTTAAGGGAAGGACGAGATATCAGGATCCGGCTTGGGTTAGAGTAACCCAAAATGGTGAATGGATTNAGGAAGAGAGATATAAGCATTTTGAGTTACCTTCAACAGTAACAGAGGTATGTACAATTAGCCACACCCATTTCAGTTATGCCCTATGGGGGCTAACATGTGTAGTTTAAGGGAAGGACGAGATATCAGGATCCGTCTTGGGTTAGAGTGACCCAAAATGGTGAATGGATTATTTGCGTTAGTTGACATTTCCGAAGGATATAGCAAATGTGCTAATAGATCTCCTTGTGAGACACATAGATAGTGCACTCTAGAATAGTACAGCTAGATATAAATACTAGAATGTTCAAAGACAGGCACTGGAATCCTAGAAGGAATAAATGTTACCTTAGTATGGATCTTCTCCCTAGTAGAGCGAGAATGCTAGGCAACCTGAAGAGCCAATGGATAAAGCAAGGGGAGCTAAAAGCAAAAGAATGTCTTGTTGAAGTTTTCAAAAGAAAGTGATAGGCAGAAATATTAGCGGGGAAATAAGGAGAGAGATAAGGAAGCATTATGAGTAAGGTGTAATACATGGATGACAACGGTAGATAAACATTAAATGACAGTTTTACAGAGTCTATAGTCAGGTGAAGGAAGAAATGAGAGGTGATAGGCCTTGAGACAACAAAAGAGTATAGGACATAAAGTCATATCATTATTTTGAGAAATACGTTCGTGACTCTAATGTGATTACTAGAGGGAAAAGCTAGACCTTCCAAGTAATAGAAATCAGTATGGGCTGGCGAACAAGATATACTAAACATGGATTAGGGACTGAGTGATTTGATAATGGTCGACATCATGAGAATTTCAGATTTCGTTTCGACGATAATAGAATAAACAACAGAAGAAGATTCATAAAAACTTCAGAGAATGGTCATTCAGGAAGACACATCCCTAAAGCAAGCAAAGTGAGCAAAGTTAAGCTTAAGGAACTGTATGTGCCAGTTACACTAAGTGTCACCCTCACGAGTAAGGAAATTTTGTTATCCTTGATACAGAAAGATTACCGCAAGGCAACCAAGGATCATCGATGATGTGAAAAGACGCCAAAGATGAAAAGGTAAAACATCTATAGGTATATCCTCATGGCTCCAACTCTTACTACTCCCCTAAAGGGGGGAATATGGGTGATATGGCATTAAGTCGGAATTAAGTGGTTTTAGTAACTATGGAATGGTGAAGGAAGAATGAGAAAAATAAATGAGAAAGAAATGGGATTGCACTTATCCAAATCCTACAGATATGCTATGATTCCAGAATATTATGCAAGCACGACGTTAAGGAGAGGAAGTAAGGGTTCCGGCCCGGGATATTCTTGATAAATAATGAGCCAATGCGAGACGTAAGTTAAGACAAAGGAAATAACCCAAGAAAGATTATGCAGAATATTAATATGAGAATGGGCCAACGAGTAGTTAGTAGTTGATGCAGGAGGACCCTAATCATGGCTAGAAAAGAGGTTACAGACAAATCTACAGATCGTGCAGGATAAATGTAGTGAACCCCAACATGGGAAATTCAGTCTCGCAGATATGTCATCGTGATCCTTGAGAAATATTCAGGTAAGAGTCGGGGTAGTTAAAGGCACCGTATGAGTGTTACGGAAATAAAAGTGAGTCCTACTGGGAAGATAGTCAGAACTTCAATTTAGAAACAACCGTACGAGCATATAAGTGTGGAGGTAAGTAACTAAGGATAATTATAGGTTAGTACGAACATAAAAAGAAAATACGATGTGATAAGCGTACAGCCCTGCAAGAATCAGAGGGTCCTCCCTAAGTACTACAATGAAAGACTAGCTGAGGAAGTAAGGAAGGAGGCTTCAACCTAAGCACAGTGACCCAAAGAGGAAATGGTCGTGAAACAACAAGTCTCATAAAAACATTGTACGCACTCCATAAGAAAGTGGCACCTACCGTGGCTAATGAATGGAAAGCAAAAAAAATCAAAAGGTGATATTCAAGATTATATCGGTTGTATGGAATTCCAATATGTGTGGGTACTAAGATAAGCCAAGTATTCATGCAACAAGTGACAGGACGACCAGGAAAAGCAATTGCTTGCATTTAAAGAAAGTTGAGAAGGAACGAAAGGAATTATTCGATTAATGGTCCGGAGTTAGTTACGTGATGAACGCACTTAAGAGTTCGGAGTATTATCCATGTAGCATATATGTTGACAATCATACAGCCATAGAAGACTCCGATATAAGTTAAAAAACAATTGAGTCCAAGACATAGACAACGGATTGAATTTTTAGAAGATTGTATCATGGATATTCCAAAGCGTGCATGAAAGGATAAAATAATAACTAATACCATGAGCCGCAGACCGGAAGATAGCCCAAGCCTACATAAAGGTTGATTAGAAGGAATAGGAAACTAAAGAGTTACCTCAATGAAGCAAATCAGGAGTCTGATTATTGGACCTAGAAACTTATAGAAACCGTGATAGAGAACATAGTAGAGTCACTCTTAATATCCGAGGTACAATAGAGATAGTATAACAACCATATTCTATAACGGCTCTATGAGAAATCCAGTTAGAAGAGTACCATGTTCATAAGAAGTCAGTATGAATCTCCCACCGGATTGTGTATGCACTAGAGGTGCAAGTATTATAATAGAGCTTCAAGTTGTGGATGTAAATTATACCTATGTGGAAGGGAGGTCGTGAAAGAAATAAAAGATGTGTTGCGAGATTTTAAGGCAAGTAAGGTAAAGGTGAGCAACGTATGAGATACTCAAGTGCAGAAGGTTGTGAATAGTCCATACTTTGGATAGAAGACTAGAAGCACTGGGATTCCGTATCCAGGAATGATAGCGGCGTCGTCAGTGGCATATAATCCAGCCTATGTTTTTTAGGTATCGAGAGGACTTGTTAAGAGAGTAAAGAAGAGTTAGAGACGATGCGATATCTCACTTGATGTTCCATAATAACACAAGAAAATATATGGTACAAGCAAGTTGAAGGAAGGTTGCGAGTAATATAAATAGATATGTGTAGGTCGTAAGCTAAAGTATGGTCAAGCGACAAGGTTTTAGGAAGACAAGAGTAAGGATAAGAAACAGCAAGTGAGAAGGTGATGACAAGGGATAAGTCCTTGGAATTAAGCCCATGAGAACAAGAATTATAGAACATTCAGTATAGCCTGAATATACTCAAGGGAGTCTAAGACTAGTAGAATTTAAAAGAGATGGAATGCTGCCCTAGTAATAGAATAAGGGTGTAATTCTGATAGATAAAGGATGACGTTTGGGCCTTCGATTGAGTAATGATTTGATGAATTGTAAAGGATTAAAATACCCTCATAAAGAGAATCACATTGGGATGCTATGAAATATGGTTATTGAAGAATAGTATCGCCCCTAGGTGGATCAGTCTAATCACTTCAGATGTTTTCCCAATGAGACGTGAGCCCTAGTGACAGTATATTACGTAAGAAATTTCAGTTATCAGTGGTAAATTGTAGATCAATATTGAGGTGAATCAACAATGGATGGACGAAAGTCACAAAGTATGAGATGAGTTTGGGCCACCATTCTTAAGATGAACAATAATGAGGAAGCATTAAAGGACTTAGATTTACACATATAGGATAAGCACGAGAGTAACCTGGAGTTTCGTAGCAGACCTCAGTAACAATAAATCAAAGTAAGAGTTATGGCAGTAAATTCATATGGATGGATAAACGGACTTATGAAATAAGGAATCACGATATTCGTAAGTTCAACAAAGTACCAAGGGAAGAACTTCAGTATACTCATATATGACCAGAGGGACATCTCTTCAAGCTATGTATATGCTTACAAAGTAAAGCCCAGAGATTGGCTAAAAGCTGAATGAAAAAAGGAGAGAAGAGTTGCATAGGCACACTTACATGGTCAGTGTCGTATAGGCTGCATGACAGAAGGTAGTGGATTCGGAAGACATAGTTTATGAAAATGATAAGTGGATCAGTCAACATTCAAGGACGAATGTTCCAAAGGGGGGAATGATGTTACATCCCGCATTTTCGTATGTTAAAGTGTCGTCGTAAGTTAATCGACGTAAAGTTCGGGAATAAGATTATTTTGAGATTATAAGCATTATGCTATTTCAAACAAGTGATCAGTAAATTAGTGAAGATGAGAGGTAAGCAAATCAAAGAAAAGGAATTTCATCAAAGTTTGACATTTTAGGATAAAATACGGCCCGAGCTAAAATACTCGGTATTTATGGACTAGTGCCATACAAGGTACCACATGACTATAATAGTAAGGTGTACAGAGTGTGTTAAAAGTGAGTAGTATTTTAAGTAATTTGAGATAATTACTAATTATGTGGATAATTGGATAATTATTGGTCAATGGGGGATTAACAAATTAATTAAGGAATTAAGTGGATAATTATTGGATAAAGCTTAACCCCCAATGTGGAAGCCACCTAAGATCAACTAAGTGACACTTAAAATCACATAAAAGGTGGCAAGCATGTGGAGGTGTCTTTGGACAACTAAGGCACATGAAGTGGGCCCCACACCCACTAATATAAAAGTCTCTTTAAAGCACAAAATTGAGATGCTTAATCTCATCTACAAATGTAACGGATCTTCCAAGAAATTTTGTATATGAAATCATACAACACTACCTAATGTTATAGCAACAGGATTTTGCAATTCTAATGGAGTACGGTGCAATCTCTCTCAAAAAAATCATACGGATTTTCCCCTACTTCGATTCGCTGACACATGTTTTGTTGCAATCAACATGTGTTGGAAGGATTGTCAAGAGAATTGGATAATGTATGTTAAGGCTAAGCCCTTCCTTCATTTTGGCATGATCTTGTAATTACATGTGTTTGATAACGATGCAGAAATAGAAGTTCATGCTCCCGAATTAATATACATTATCCTAGTCGCATAAATTACATTATTCTCCTTATCGGAACTTCATATTTAATTGAGTATTGTCTTCATCCAATCAAGAGAGCAGAGAGACTATACATACAATATTACAGTATTTCCATTACCATCGAGCTATAATCGATCGGCAGGCCCCTATTGGGAAACCTCTGATCAGATGGTAAGTTATATACCGAGTCTACTATGGCCGAGTACCTGTGAGCGAGCCCAGCATGGACAAGATACAGAGCCTAGTATGGCCAAGCACCTATGAGCGAGCCTACTACGATATATCGAGCCTTATAAGGCTGGACAACTATTTTACTTACTATATTTAGAGAGTTGAGTCAGTATCAGTAGGTGAAAATATCTTCAAACTATCTTTGACTCCCAGTTACTTTCAGTTATTATATTATCAGTTCAGTTTTAGCTGTCAGTATATTGCCTTACATAATCGGTATATTATTATGTACTGACGTCCCTTTTCTGGGGGCGCTACATTTCATGCGTACAGGTTCAGACTGACAGACGGGTAGACCTCCTCATTAGGTGTTGCTCGTGTTTAGCTTGATCGGTAAGCTCCATGCCCTTTGGAGTAGCCAGGTCTAGAGCTTTATGTACATCTTGTGTATATATGTATATATGATATGAGTAGGTCGGGGCCCTGTTCCGATCCTAGTATATCCATCAGTAGAGGCTTGTAGACATATCCTGTCAGTTAGTGCAGTATTTTAGGCTTGTAGTCATTTTATATATATTTTGTTGGTCTGCCACCTTTAGTAGTTATGACGGCCTTGTCGGCCCAGCATTATATTGATGTTTAGTCGGCATTCGCAATTGTCTTGCAATGTGGCCCACGGCTAAAGTATCACATTATATGTTCAGAATCCCTTAGTCGCAAGTTGGTATGCAAGGATAGGTGAGGCACCGGGTGCCGGTATCGCCCCCCAAGTTCGGGGCATGACAGAGTATTCTTTCCAAGTTAAGCATAATGGACATTCATTTGAAACACGACTAAAAGTAATAACATTTTAGTACACATATCATACATTGAACACGTTCCCAAAGGATAACATAATATGATAAGAGCATCCAAAATACATTTTGAACATACATATATAAAAATATATTTCAACACAAGGTTCATTCGGAATAGTCGAATGTATTAGGAACTTGAGCCAACTATACTTGAAATTTACCGAAACATCATGGAATTCAATTCTAAGAGAGTAGTTTAGCCAACATACTTGCAATTCGCCCCTTAATAGTACTATGATGGTCCACCACACTAAACAACTTCAATCTACAACAATGCAATACTTTTATACCAATATTAGTAAGATTTCTATACTTTAAGTCATTTAGACTTTTTATCAAACATCTAACGTGCATATCTTTCTACAACCTCCTTCAATGGAGTTTCTTCACCTAACAACCACCTTCCATACAAATAATTCACCTTACCATCTTCTCTAGGCCATCCACAACTTCCATTAGCACATGCATATCCAACAATTCACACCCAAACCATCAATCTCATTAATTAAACCATTTTACAATATCTACAACACCAACACAACCCAAGTTAGGCATTTATGGCTTCCAATCACTATCCCATAAGTCCTAACTTATATTTCATACATAAATAATCACCATAGAGTAGTTAGAGATAGTAGACATATCTCTCATAGTGAGGCTCTTAAAAATCCCAACTTGTAGTGTTCTTCACCAATTTGGGGATTTGAATGGAAATCTATGGATCTTCAAGATTAATCCTACTTAATATAAGTGTTTAAGAGTAGTAATCAACTCCAAATTACTCCAAAAATATTACCTTGTTCATGGGAGGGAAGTATAGGATGGGTTCCCTTATATATGCAAGCCCTAGCTCAAAGAAATGACTTAGCCCCTCTCTCTACCTGGACTTGTGTCGCGCCATGGCCTGGGCGTAACACGACACTCGATGCTTGACAGCATGTGACCGAGCAAACCAACTGTTTGGCTGGATCAACATGTGGTATAACTGTATGCTAGATATAAATATACAACATGATGATCTATTAAGGAGTCTGATTGAAATATCATAGATGCAGAAAACACTGAAAAGTCTGCAAGTGTAAATGAGTAGCCGACAAGGCTAACACATAAAAGTCTGCTAACATCTGACTCATTGAACTCTAGTCTATGAAGCCTTTAAGAATACTTTAATGCTAACTGTTTACTGGGACAACGTCCCTGGCCTACCTTACTTCTGAAATACTATAAAGACTGAAGACTAAAAGAAAAGGGATAATGCCCCAAAAGACTAGGCTCACCTAGCTGATACGAGATGTCCTAGTAAGCAGAATCATCAACCTGTAAATCATTACCTGCATTGCAAGATGCAGGCCCCAGGCAAAAAGGGACGTCAGTACATTTGAATTGCATTGGTATGTAAAACAACTGAAAGAATGAACTGCAAATATTGGAATTAAAACTGAGCTGATAACTAAGAACTGATAACAAAATACTAAAATGACCGTTAACTTATAACTGAAACGATAACTGCTAAACAAGAAACTGAAATGATAACAGATAGCTGATAACAGAACTGAACAAAGGAAGTAAGAATATGAATACTCCCTCTTCTGAATGATGAACCTCCTGCTTATCTGAATATTAAACTGCGTCCTCAGGGCAAATATATATATGCACAAGCTGCGGCCTCGGGCCCAAGTATACATATACATAAGGGCGGCCTCAGGCTCGAATATGCATAAAGCATAAACTGCGGCCTCATTCCCAAATACAAGTGTCCAACATTTAGGAATTTAGAATTAGTAACTGAGAATCATACTGCAATATATGACACTAAACTACTGAACTATACTTAGTTACATGATACTGGAATGCTGAATAGATCTAGACTGAGACATGTATTCATAATACATTTTTGTGTCATAACTGAAGCTCATAGGATATTGAACGATTATGAAACTATGCCATCTAGAGAATAGAAGTTCTACAGCTATTCACGGGACTAAGGCATAATTACTTTCTGAAGAAACTCACAGCAGTCATAAAGAATGTGATGTATGGAGAATAAAAATGATTCCGAAATGTAAAGAGATTTAGTTAGCTTCACATACCTTAGCTCTGGCCCTTTTTACGAGTATCACAATGTTCGTCGCCTCTTTCAACGATAATCTACGTCAATATATATATATCAAGAGTAACCAATATTGGCACTAATACTCCGGTTTAGTAACTTAGGAATTTTATCAAACACCTTATGGGTGTAAAGCCTTATCGACCTTAGTAATTGGTCTTTTCTTCACCAAGTTCTCATTCTACTACTTCTAGGTGATTCTACAATCCCAAATAGATGTAACTAACACCATTTCTCATCACCCGAATGTTTACAACAATCCAAAGCCCTAGTTCTTATGGTTCTCTTTATCAAACCCATTTACTATTCTCCTAAAAACTTATCAATTCATACTTATAAATGATTAGGGAGTAGAAGCATTCCTTTTCGAAGTTCACTCCTCTTGAATTCGAGTTCTAGGGTTTCCTATCTCAACAATGGTATCCCGACCGAATATCTAAGGAATGGAAGGATTTACCC
>AWOL01S0025186.1:0-17657 GCA_000715115.1 Nicotiana otophora
ATGAGGTTGTTGTGGGCCCTCGACTCTATTCTCTTTAACAAACCAGTTGTGTAAGAGGTGATGCATTTTGTTACAAGTCCAAGTGCCCATGCGAATGGTTTAGAACTCACCCCGAATGTGTTTCTAGGCAAAATTCTAAGTTAACTTGGCTTGAAAAGTGATTGTAGGCTCTCCTTGACCCGTTGTGAAACCTTCCATAGCCCACCAATGATATTATTCCTAATCAACCCTTTAAGCCTAAAGCCTTTTTCATTCGATAGCCATGTTACAAGCCTTTACCCATTTTATAGTGACCCTCTCTTGGCACCTGAGCTTTCTTTAGCACTCATGAGAAACAAATGGCGAAAACATAAGTTTGGGGAAAAGACGAGGAGTTTGAAGATTATATCAAGACACAAAAATATAAAAGAAATGAAGAAGAGGAAAGGCAAAGAAAAATAAAGAAAGAACAAAAGAAAAACATAAAAAGAAAGTGAATAATGTGAAAGGGTTGAAAAGATTCAAAAGAAAGCAAAAGTGCAAAGCATGGAGAAAACAAAGAAGGAGAATATGATAGCATGACCAAGAAAGAGTGATGTCAAGTGTCTCTAGTTCCCCTAAGGAAAAAGAAAATGACTCAAAGAGTCGGCAAAGTATGAGCCAAAAAGAGAAAATAGAGTGCTAAAGGAAAGATGAACCAGTTACATTCCAATATTTCCCTCCTTAGTCCAAAAGCCTTCATTATATGCCGAAAAAGCCCTACGTGATTTTAGGCCGAGTAAGCTTACATTAGTGGTGATATATATGAGGGGCAAGCATATGGTACGTAGAGCCGGGCTTGTGACCTTTTGAGAGTGATAAGCGAACCTTTCTCGAATCATTGCATTGAGTGCTTCATTCTTGAGTGAGATGAGCTTACAGAGAGTATAGGAGGAGGAGTTTGGGATCCACAGTGACCTACATGAAAGTGCGAACTTTCTTGATGAATAAAGTCAACTCTTGATGCTCAAGCGCCGCATTAGAGCTATTTGTGCTTTAACATTCAAAACATAGGCTTGTTAATGATTCATAAGTGTGTGGGTAATCGTTGGTCCCAATTGATGTGTGTTTGATTCAACTTTGACCAGCTGAAATAACTTTTTCCTTGTGGATGTGAGAATTACTTTAATTGCTTGAGGACAAGCAAAAACTTAAGTTTGGGGGAGTTGATAAGTAGGGATTTTGATCACTTATTTGTACTCTTTTACTTTCGTTTTAGCTCAAAAATGCTTAAAAGTATTCCTCGGAACTAATGAAATGAGTTTTCTTGCAGGAATATTAGGAAATGAACCAAAGAGATGAAAATCAACTCAAGAAGGAGTAAAATTGGACAAGGACCAAAACAAAGCAGAAAAGAGCAAAGTGCGGACCGGACGATACTGTGTGCGGCCGAAGACTATGAAAAACCACTGACAAATTCCCTTCGCAAAGTGCGGACCGCACAATTATTGTGTGGCCGTAGAAGATGAGGTTCAGAGAGATGGTTCTTTGGGTCCCTGAAAAAATGCGGACCACACTATTATTGTGTGACCGCAGAATGTAAAAGTGCGGACCGCACTATTATTGTGTGGCCGCAGAATGTAAAAGGATGGCCGCACTCATAAATGTGCGGTCCGCAAAAACCTCCCATGTCCAGCTCAAGTCCAAGATTGTGGCCGCACCCAAGAATTGTGCTTCTGCAGAAGTCCATTCTGCCAATCCAACTTCAAAGTGCAGACCGCACAACCTCCGCAGGGGCAATTTTGTCCGATAATTTCAGGTGGGTATAAATAGATCTTTTCGTCAAATTTAGGTGAATATTTGAACTCCAGAAAGTAGATAGTCATTTTTCCTTTACTGCTTTGGGAAACTTTGTATTAGTTTATCAATTTAACATTGGATTTTCATCCTTTTATCATTTATAATGAGTTTAATCTTATTTTCTTCCGTAGTTCCTTCATTTTTGCCTATGAGTAGCTAAATCTCTAGCTAGGGTTGTGACCCAACCCTAGTGTGAGTACCTAATGGGTGTTTGATTTAGGATTTGTTTAAGGTTGGGAGTATGATATTTAGCCTAGTTCTTGCTTGAATTTAGGAATTAATGGTTTCTAACATTGATTCATGCCTAATTGACTTAGTCTCTACTTGAAAAAGAGAGACTAAGTCTAGAAAAACTTGGCTAACAAGAAGTTGGGGTGAACTCAAGAAATTGATAGCCCCAATTAAAGGGTTTAATATAGAGATAGTAAGAACCGACTTGAGCATATATCAACGGTTTTGTGAATTACCCATTTGGAATTGAGAAAGCCAAATTGGGTAAAACCACTCTAACTACCGAGAGGTATCAAGTGGGTAGTCGCATATTGATTGCTATATTACACCCCGACCAACAAAACATGCCCTAAAGCCCACAAGCTGTTAGGTAACCACCTAGGTGGAAGTCACAACCCTAGATATTTTATACACTTGAAAACAACAACACCAAAAATATCGTTCTATAGCTTTACATTTACAAACAATAGCATAAATTTTAAAAGTAGAAAGAAACAACCAATTATGTGGAAGTGCAATTTGGGCACATCATACACCTAGTCTAGATATATACCTAATCCAATATAAGCTCACTGTGGAATCGACCCCGACTCACGTTGGGTAATTATAATTGCATCAACCGCTTTACAATCCCAATCAGTAGTGTGAATTTGGGCGACATCACTGCATACTTAGCTTATCTTAGTTCCCACCCATGCCGGAATTTTCGTGCAACTCATATGATCTCGAATATTACTTTTGATTTTTCTTCCTGTTCATTAGCCACGGTAGGTGCCACTTTCTTATTGAGAGCATACAATGGTGTAGTGAGACTTTTCTTACATGACCATTCCTTCTTCAGGTTACTTATGTGGTTGAAGCCTTCTTCTTTATTTTCTAAGGTAGTCTTTCATTGTAGTACTTAGGAAGGACCCTCTGACTCTTGTAAAGCTGCGAGCTTATCACATCGTATACTGGATAGATTCTTTTTTTGATGTTCTTACTCACCTATAATTATCCTTAGTTACTTACCTCCATGCTCTTGTACTTGTAAGGTTGCTTCTGAACTGATATTTTGACTGTTTTCCCAGTGGCACTCTCTTTTATTTTCGTAACACTCATACGGTACCTTTAACTGCCCCAACTCCTATCTGAATATTTCTCAAGGATCATGATATCATTATCTGCGAGACTGGATTCACTATGTTAGGGTTGACTATGTTTATCTTACACGATCTGCTGATTTGTCTGTATCCTCTTGTCTCGCTATAACTAGGTTCTTCCTGAATCAACTACTAACTACTCGTTGGCCCATTCTCATATCAATAATCCGCGTAATCTCTCTTGGGATATGTCCTTTGTCTTAACTTACCTCTCGCACTAGCTCCTTATTTATTACTAACATCTCGGGCCAGAACCCTTACTTCCTCTCCTTGACATCGTGATTGCATAATGTTCTGGAATCGTAGCATATCTGTAGGATTTGAATAAGTGCAATCTCATCCCTTTTCTCATTTTTATCGCATTCTTCCTTTACCATTCCATTGTTACTAAAACTACTTATTTCTGACTTAATGCCACATCACTCCATATTCCCCCCTTTAGGGGAGTACTAAGATTTAGTACTACAATGATCTACGTATAGATGTTTTACCTCTTCATCTTTGGCGTCTTTTCACATCATCGATGTCCTTTACTTGCCTTGTGGAAATCTTTTTGTACCAAGAATAACGAATTTCCTTACTCACAAGGGTGACACCTAGTGTAACTAGCACACATAGTCCCTTAAGCTTAACTTTGCTCATATTGCTTGCTTTAGGGAAGCGTCTTCCTGAATGAACTTTAAAGGTCATTCTTCTGTTGTCTATTCTATTATTGCTGTAATGCGATCTCTGAAATTCTAATGATGTCGACTATTATCAAATCTTCTGATCCCTAATTCATGTTCATTATATTTTGTTCACTAGCCCACGTTAGTCTGGGGGTCTAACTTTTCCTTCTGGTAATCACGTTAGAGTCACGAACTTATTTCTCGAGATGAGGATATGACTTTATGGCCTATACTCTTTTGTTATCTCAAGGCCTGTCACCTCTCGTCTTTTCCTTCACTTGACTATAGACTCTGTAATACTATCATTATTTTTTATCTACCGTTGTCATCCATGTATCACATCTTACTCATAATGCTTCATAAATTCTCTTCTTATTTCCTTGCTAACATTTCTATCTATCACTTTATTCTGAAACTTCAACAAGACATTCTTTTGCTTTTAGCTCCCCTTGCTCCATCCACTGGCTCTTCGGGTTGCGTAACGTTCTCTCTCTACTAGGGACGGGAGTCATACTAAGATAATATTTATCCCTTCCAGGCTTCTAGTGCCTATCTTTGTAGTACCCATATATAGCTGTACTATTTTAGAGTGCACATTCTGGGTATCTCACAAGGAGATTTATTAGTACATTTGCAATATCATTCAGAAATGTCAACTAACGCAAATAATCCATCCACCATTTTGGGTTACTCTAACCCCAGTTAGATTCTGATATCCTGTCCTTCTCTTAAACCATATCTGTTAGCTCCCATAGGGTATAACTGATATGGGAGTGGCCGACTGTACATACATCTATTATTGTTGAAGGTAAGTCAAAAAGGCTTATATTTCTCTACCTAAATTGTAATACTGATAATCTTCATTAACTGGATAGCTCGTACCCTCCTTCACCTTGCTTCCTTTACTTGTTGAAACTTGTATCTACCTTCTAAATCTCTCATTTATTTTCACCATATGGGTGGATAGATATGCTTGCCTTAAGGCTCCTTATCAAGAAGCTTTATATGTCTTAGTACATACATGATCTGTTGAAGACCTTACATTTACTCATCATAAGCATCATGAAAAAATCGAGTTCATCTGACCCAACTCTTCCCCGGCCATAGTCAATCTCTTACCAGTTGTCTTTTGGATGTAGGTATCATTGTATTACGAATAAAATAGTGTTTAAGAGTTTGAATTCTTATAGCTGAGCTCTACCACATGATCTAGAGTAAGAAGAAAGAGTGACAGCCTTAAATGCCCTGTAGCCTCCTACTTATAAGTGCGGTGCACAACACACCCATAAACAAGACTCTACTAGACACGGCTTGTAGACTCCCTAGGACAACACTGCTCTGATACCACTTTTGTCACGACCCAAATCGATGGGCCACGACGGGCACCCGATACCTTACTCAACCGAGTACCAACGTAATGAATCTTTCGTATCATACTATCATAGATAAATGAGCCGGAGAGACTGTCGTGAGATAAGTAGAATAAAACATGAGGAAACACTCAACATTGGACGACCCAACATGAAATACAAACTTATACATATGACATACGGGCCTATAAGACCAAAATAATCACTCGGACACTGAACATAGGCCGATAAGGCCATACAATCTTTCACGTACATGACATATGTCTACAAGCCTCTAAGAGTAGATAAATACCATAAAGGTCAGGACAGGACCCCGCCATTCTAATCAATACATGTCCAAATCATACTGACCAAATAAGCAACTCCAGAGTAAATGGAGCGCACCAACACCTTCCGCTGAGCTGATAGCCTACTTGGAGGACTCTCAACCTGTCTATCGGGACCTGCGGGCATGAAATGCAGCGTCCCCAGGAAAAAGGGACGTCAGTACAAATAATGTACTGAGTATGTAAGGAATGAAAATCAGTAAATAAAACATATAAGAGAAACATATAGTAAAAGACTCGACATGTAAGTCTGAATAGCTCTGTGAATCATTTCATATTTATAATGTCATGAGTATGCGTATAAATGTCATACCATGCATAGGTATATGCGTTTATAACATCATCAAGCCTCTGAGGGCACCCCATCATATCATCCCGGCCACTGTGGGCAAATCATCAATGTATACCAGCTGATCAGGTGGTGGTGCGTATATAACACCGTAGCCTTTTCCCGTATCCCATATACATATAATATACTAGTATATAACGCCATCTAGTCATGGGTCAATGTACATGTATAAATGTATAAAATGCATAAGAAGTGCGTTAATAAGAATTCTTGGAATGTCATAAGATCAATATGCCTTTCGGATAAACTTTATCAACTACGTATTTTTCTGAGACCCATGAACAGAAGAGATAATAATAATTCACATGGGAATCAAGAACATAGGCACCCCTAGTGCTTCTATGAATAAAGTCATTTATGAAAGCTGTACATTTTCTCGTTTCGTTTATATCGTATGAATAATGCCAAAAGAAAGAAGGGATAGCCTTAACATACCTGAACCGGTTCTCTTGAAAATCCTTTCAACACCCGATAATCGTGACAAAACACGTGACGGCAAGATCAGAGTAGGGAAAATCAGTATGATATTCTTGAGAGAGATTGCCCCTTATTCCCTTAAAATTGCAAAATCTCACGTTGCTAAGATGNTTTTGATGTTCTTACTCACCTATAATTATCCTTAGTTACTTACCTCCATGCTCTTGTACTTGTAAGGTTGCTTCTGAACTGATATTTTGACTGTTTTCCCAGTGGCACTCTCTTTTATTTTCGTAACACTCATACGGTACCTTTAACTGCCCCAACTCCTATCTGAATATTTCTCAAGGATCATGATATCATTATCTGCGAGACTGGATTCACTATGTTAGGGTTGACTATGTTTATCTTACACGATCTGCTGATTTGTCTGTATCCTCTTGTCTCGCTATAACTAGGTTCTTCCTGAATCAACTACTAACTACTCGTTGGCCCATTCTCATATCAATAATCCGCGTAATCTCTCTTGGGATATGTCCTTTGTCTTAACTTACCTCTCGCACTAGCTCCTTATTTATTACTAACATCTCGGGCCAGAACCCTTACTTCCTCTCCTTGACATCGTGATTGCATAATGTTCTGGAATCGTAGCATATCTGTAGGATTTGAATAAGTGCAATCTCATCCCTTTTCTCATTTTTATCGCATTCTTCCTTTACCATTCCATTGTTACTAAAACTACTTATTTCTGACTTAATGCCACATCACTCCATATTCCCCCCTTTAGGGGAGTACTAAGATTTAGTACTACAATGATCTACGTATAGATGTTTTACCTCTTCATCTTTGGCGTCTTTTCACATCATCGATGTCCTTTACTTGCCTTGTGGAAATCTTTTTGTACCAAGAATAACGAATTTCCTTACTCACAAGGGTGACACCTAGTGTAACTAGCACACATAGTCCCTTAAGCTTAACTTTGCTCATATTGCTTGCTTTAGGGAAGCGTCTTCCTGAATGAACTTTAAAGGTCATTCTTCTGTTGTCTATTCTATTATTACTGTAATGCGATCTCTGAAATTCTAATGATGTCGACTATTATCAAATCTTCTGATCCCTAATTCATGTTCATTATATTTTGTTCACTAGCCCACGTTAGTCTGGGGGTCTAACTTTTCCTTCTGGTAATCACGTTAGAGTCACGAACTTATTTCTCGAGATGAGGATATGACTTTATGGCCTATACTCTTTTGTTATCTCAAGGCCTGTCACCTCTCGTCTTTTCCTTCACTTGACTATAGACTCTGTAATACTATCATTATTTTTTATCTACCGTTGTCATCCATGTATCACATCTTACTCATAATGCTTCATAAATTCTCTTCTTATTTCCTTGCTAACATTTCTATCTATCACTTTATTCTGAAACTTCAACAAGACATTCTTTTGCTTTTAGCTCCCCTTGCTCCATCCACTGGCTCTTCGGGTTGCGTAACGTTCTCTCTCTACTAGGGACGGGAGTCATACTAAGATAATATTTATCCCTTCCAGGCTTCTAGTGCCTATCTTTGTAGTACCCATATATAGCTGTACTATTTTAGAGTGCACATTCTGGGTATCTCACAAGGAGATTTATTAGTACATTTGCAATATCATTCAGAAATGTCAACTAACGCAAATAATCCATCCACCATTTTGGGTTACTCTAACCCCAGTTAGATTCTGATATCCTGTCCTTCTCTTAAACCATATCTGTTAGCTCCCATAGGGTATAACTGATATGGGAGTGGCCGACTGTACATACATCTATTATTGTTGAAGGTAAGTCAAAAAGGCTTATATTTCTCTACCTAAATTGTAATACTGATAATCTTCATTAACTGGATAGCTCGTACCCTCCTTCACCTTGCTTCCTTTACTTGTTGAAACTTGTATCTACCTTCTAAATCTCTCATTTATTTTCACCATATGGGTGGATAGATATGCTTGCCTTAAGGCTCCTTATCAAGAAGCTTTATATGTCTTAGTACATACATGATCTGTTGAAGACCTTACATTTACTCATCATAAGCATCATGAAAAAATCGAGTTCATCTGACCCAACTCTTCCCCGGCCATAGTCAATCTCTTACCAGTTGTCTTTTGGATGTAGGTATCATTGTATTACGAATAAAATAGTGTTTAAGAGTTTGAATTCTTATAGCTGAGCTCTACCACATGATCTAGAGTAAGAAGAAAGAGTGACAGCCTTAAATGCCCTGTAGCCTCCTACTTATAAGTGCGGTGCACAACACACCCATAAACAAGACTCTACTAAACACGGCTTGTAGACTCCCTAGGACAACACTGCTCTGATACCACTTTTGTCACGACCCAAATCGATGGGCCACGACGGGCACCCGATACCTTACTCAACCGAGTACCAACGTAATGAATCTTTCGTATCATACTATCATAGATAAATGAGCCGGAGAGACTGTCGTGAGATAAGTAGAATAAAACATGAGGAAACACTCAACATTGGACGACCCAACATGAAATACAAACTTATACATATGACATACGGGCCTATAAGACCAAAATAATCACTCGGACACTGAACATAGGCCGATAAGGCCATACAATCTTTCACGTACATGACATATGTCTACAAGCCTCTAAGAGTAGATAAATACCATAAAGGTCAGGACAGGACCCCGCCATTCTAATCAATACATGTCCAAATCATACTGACCAAATAAGCAACTCCAGAGTAAATGGAGCGCACCAACACCTTCCGCTGAGCTGATAGCCTACTTGGAGGACTCTCAACCTGTCTATCGGGACCTGCGGGCATGAAATGCAGCGTCCCCAGGAAAAAGGGACGTCAGTACAAATAATGTACTGAGTATGTAAGGAATGAAAATCAGTAAATAAAACATATAAGAGAAACATATAGTAAAAGACTCGACATGTAAGTCTGAATAGCTCTGTGAATCATTTCATATTTATAATGTCATGAGTATGCGTATAAATGTCATACCATGCATAGGTATATGCGTTTATAACATCATCAAGCCTCTGAGGGCACCCCATCATATCATCCCGGCCACTGTGGGCAAATCATCAATGTATACCAGCTGATCAGGTGGTGGTGCGTATATAACACCGTAGCCTTTTTCCGTATCCCATATACATATAATATACTAGTATATAACGCCATCTAGTCATGGGTCAATGTACATGTATAAATGTATAAAATGCATAAGAAGTGCGTTAATAAGAATTCTTGGAATGTCATAAGATCAATATGCCTTTCGGATAAACTTTATCAACTACGTATTTTTCTGAGACCCATGAACAGAAGAGATAATAATAATTCACATGGGAATCAAGAACATAGGCACCCCTAGTGCTTCTATGAATAAAGTCATTTATGAAAGCTGTACATTTTCTCGTTTCGTTTATATCGTATGAATAATGCCAAAAGAAAGAAGGGATAGCCTTAACATACCTGAACCGGTTCTCTTGAAAATCCTTTCAACACCCGATAATCGTGACAAAACACGTGACGGCAAGATCAGAGTAGGGAAAATCAGTATGATATTCTTGAGAGAGATTGCCCCTTATTCCCTTAAAATTGCAAAATCTCACGTTGCTAAGATGATAAGAAATTTTGTTTGAACTCTTTGCTGAAGCCTCACACGTAACATAGTAGTTGTAATCATTCCATTTTGTGAATTAGAGAGACTTTTAAGTCTTGGTGGTGTGGGCCCCGCTCTGTAAGACTTGGCCACCAAAATTCCTCCAATTTTTGCCACCTTGCAATATGATTTAAGAGTCACCAATTGAGCTTTGATTTGCTGCCATGTTGGGAGATTAATCCTTATCCATCATTTCCTTAATTAGTTTGTTAATCCCCCATTAACTCAATAATTAATTAATTATTCACATAATTAAGAATTATCTCAAATTACTTAAAATACTACTCCCTTTTAACACACTTTATACATCGTACTATCATGGTCATGTGGTGCCTTGTATGACACTACTCCATAAATACCGGGTATTATAGCTCGGACCGTATTTTATCCCAAATTGACAACTTTCAACGAAACTCATTTTCTTTGACTTGCTTACCCTCTCACCTTCACGAATTTACTTATCACTTGTTTGAAATAGCATAATACTTATAACCTTAAAATAATATTGTTCCCAAGCTTACGTCGATTATCTTACGAGGAAACTTTAACGTACGAAAATGCAGGATGTAACATCTCATTTCCGAACTTATATTAATTTACTTATGCCGTACTTTCACGTACGAAAACATGGGGTGTAACAACAATGAAACTCAGGAACTTCTAAATCATGACCAAGCATCCAGTTCCTACCAAATCAAATCGGAACGACACCAAACTTTGCACACAAGTTCCAAATGACAATACGGACCTATTCCAAGTCCCGAAACCAAAAGCTGAACTTGATAGCCACAAATGTAACCCATGGTCAAACATAATAAATTTCTTAACCTCCAAATTGCCAACCTTCGGCAAAAGAGTCGATTCAACTTAGGAACCTCGGAATTCAATTCTGGGCATACGCCTAAGTCCAAAACCTATTGGGTTCATCAAATACCGTTCCGGGGTCATTTTCACCAAAGTTAAACCTCGATCAACACTTCCAACCTAAGCTTCCAAACCAAGAACTAAGTATTTTAAATCAACCCAAAACTATCTTGAAACCAAACCAATCATCCTCGCAAGTCACATAACAACAAATACATATATAAGAAGCTTTAAAAAGGAAAACGAGACTCAAATACACCATACAACCAGTCGGGAGGTTACATTATCTCCCTCTTAAACAAACGTTCATCCTCGAACGAGTATAGAGATATACCTGATGTGACAAAAAAGTGAGGATATCGACTCCATATGTCATGCTCGGTCTCCCAAGTCGCCTCCTAGATTGGTTCACTCTCCACTTAACCTTGACTGATGCAATGTTCTTTGACCTCAACTTCCGAACCCGGTTGTCCAAGATATCTACCGACTCCTCAACATAATTTAAATCCTTGTCCAATTGCACTGAGCTAAAATCTAACACATGTGATAGATCACCATGATACTTCTGGAGCATGGAACCATAGAATACCGGGTGAACTCCTGATAAACCGGGTGGTAACGCAAGTCTGTAGGCCACCTCATCAACTCTCTCTAGAATCTCAAAAAGGCCAATATACTGAGGGCTCAACTTGCCCTTTTTCCCGAACCTAATCACATCCTTCATGGGTGAAACTCTGAGTAGAACCCTCTCACCCACCATGAATTTCATATCACGAGCCCTTATGTCAGCATAACTCTTCTACCTGGACTATGCTGTATGAAGCAGCTCCTGAATCAACTTCACCTTCTCCAAGACATCTCAATGAATTAACACCAAAAGAAACTACACAACATACCAAACACCATAGCCAAATAATCAGTACATCTGCTGCAAACACACATCCAAACATCTTAACCAGTTTTCATATACCAAAGCACACACACTCCTTACAACCATCTGCAAATGCCCACCAAAGTACCCAGTTTTACTCAACAAAATCAGCAACCACACTAAACCAAACAGGAGCCACTGCCCATCCACCTAAACCAACTAACTCTCCTGCCCCATCACCTCCTACCATAATTCATTCACTTGCTACAAAATTAAGAGCAAGGCAGGCAGCAAAAATAGCCCCAATAGAGTTCACACCCCCAAAATTAACTACCAAACATGGCCAACCAGCTGTCATTTTCACTAGGAAGGACTACATGATCACACTTGCATCCAGATGCCAATATACAATTGTGGGAAAATTCCTTAACACAATGCCTCGAATGGAAGTGATCAGGAGAAGCTTCATAGCACAAACAGAACTAAGAGGAGTTAAAATAGCCCATTTCAATGCTCGCACATTCTACATTAATCTAGACAATGAGTACAATCACACAACTATCTGGACAAAAGCCTTCATGTACATCTAAGGTCAAAGAATGGAATTACAAGCTTGGAAACCCAACTTCAATCCAAATGAGGATAATCCAATTGTCCCTGTTTGGATAGTTATTCCTGAACTATCATGGCATTTCTACTACATGGAGGTTCTATCTATACTGTTGTCACCTGTTGGTAAGGTATTGCATCTCGATCTAGCCTTAATGTAGAAAATAAGAGAAAGTGTAGCAAAAGTCAAGATGCAGGTTGACTTGACTCAATTCAGGCCTCATCATGTTTGGCTAGGATTTGATGAAGATAAGGATGTTAACGGGGATGGACAGTGGCTGGAAGTGGTATATGAGGATCTCCTAACATACTGCTCACACTGTAAGCACTTATGACATGAAGAATACTCATGCCCTGTTAGAGAACGAGAAGAAGAAAAGAAGAAAAGAAGAAAAAAGCAGCTGCTGAAACTCCACAAACTCAGACCAAGCAGATATCAAACAATACTGAAAGAGCAAATAGAATACAACATCAAAAAGAACAGATCATACAGGGGCAGCACAAAAAACAAAACTCCAACCAAAAAGTAGTGGTACAAGACCAAAATGAAGAACAATAGGGAAAAATCAAACTTACAGCACAATAACCAATAAATGCAAACCACTCCAAGGATCAATGGAAATCTCAGAAGAAGAACTTCAAGGGTATCAACCAAAAGCACAAGCAAGAGAAACACAAACAGCGAAGGTGTGTGAGAATGTCTTATAATGGTGGAAAAAATAAATATTTATAAGACATCTTTACTATAGTTGTCCCCTAATCTGACGCACACCTTTACATGCATTATTTGCATATCATGTACGTTACGCTTGGTAGAATCGTAATTGTTTGAGAGTTAATGTGGAACCTCAGATATCTCAAAGTTCATTAATGTAAGGGAGATGTCTATCTAGATGCTTTTGATCCTCCAGATGAGTTGTTCCAGAACATCCTAGTTTGGTACGAGTAAGTCGTTGCAAAGATCAGCTTCTCGGACTCCAGTCTTCCATCTAGATGACTCCGGCTAACTAAGAGTTGACCGAGAGATCTTATATGCTATCCACGTGTTGACTTTTGTGCCTACCTCGTATCGGGTATATTGTTTTTACTAATACAAGTAACTTAGTCTAAGACCAGTAAATTTGTTAAGCAATTCACTAAATATATACATATTATAAAGGTCAGAACCCATAAACTTTAAATCATGAATTTGCTTCAACTTAAAAGTGTTTTTGGTGATCCAAAACCCATGAAGATAGAAAATACTACTAGTTGTAACATGTAATATATATAGATGTTTTTATTTATGTCGTGACTTGGGAGAATAAGAGAATTAACTCATGGAAGACGACAAAAAAAATTAAAAGGGAAAAAAGCTCAAAAGTCATAGTGGATAGTGGAGTAAGCTCTAGTACTGTCTAGATTTCATGTGCAATTCCCTCAAGATGAGCTCAACTTATTATGCTTTTGATTTGAATCATGTTATTTTAGGATTTTACCGTGACACAAGAGAGGAGGTGAATTTTATTTTACTTGATTTTCGTGATCAAAGAACAAGATTTTTTTGATGTACCCAGAATAGACACAAATAGCTAGTAAAATGCGAAATGTAAAGAACACAATAATGTTTACGTGGAAACCCTTGTAGAATATGCCTTCAATCTTTACTAGCTTCAAAGCGCATTTTTTAGGTTACAACTCTATAACCTATGGGACTATCGCTAGTACCCTACCCCTACAGTCAGCCTAATTATAGCGACCCATTTCCAAACTAACTCTAGTCTAGAAAGCAAAATAAAAGTTTAAATTTTTTTATGCTAATTTATGATTAAAATATGTTACAATTTAAGAACAACATACTGAACCTAACAGCTAAAGAACTGGCATCTTTTTCTGCTAGAACATGTTCTTCAATTGAGCAGCTTGAATCTTTTGAGAGCACCTTCTTGCCGTAGTTGTTATTGCCAAGAGTCAATACTTGATTTGTGTGAATAACATTTCTATTAGAAGGCAAAAACATGTCTCTATATATAGGTACGAGGGTGGGTGATATCCTTCTCCAATTAATGCTATAAAACCTAAAATATTTCGGTTAAGGAAAACCTCTCCTAATTTGGTTTGGTTTGGTTTTCATATTTGTTTCCACCTCCTCAACCTTTTCCTTTCATGCAAGTTATTCATTATCTGTAGAATTCCTTTAGGTACATGGATTCCTCCAGCCAAGATATATCCTTGTTGTGCACGAACTAACTTCTTTGCAAAATTCAACTTGTACATGTATTTATGCTTCACGCGTTTGATCAGCATTCAACTTCATCCTACTACGAACCTAGTTCACTTGACATCTGCTTCACATAGATAATCTTCTTTTGTTAATTATCCAAACACAACCAAACTAGAACATGCTCGGCTCAATAAATTCACCCTTTCGAAGATGACAAACCCATGTGCATTTCAGCTCACCTCAACTGCAGTCTTCAACTTAAGAACCATGTTTACTAGCAGCACTCTTCTCCTGATTTGTCTATGTTTGCACAAGTGCAAGGGAATAGCTTCCATTTATTGCAACCTTATAAATTTCTATGCATAAGACATTTAAGTTCCAGCAAATAGACAAACTTCACCAACATTATCACTCATGTGCATAAGAACCAGGTTTGTTGATCAGCACAACACATTTTATAACTTTCTCTTTTTGGCATCATCAAAAGAATAAAGTATCAGTAAAATCAAAAGTGGGAATTAGACAATATCAAACCAATGGCCATTGGAGATACACTAAATGTTCACGATCTCAAGAGCTCAAACATTTAATCCAATTAAAATTTTCCAACTTTAAAGAGACAAATATGGTCCAAAATAGAATTTTATATTGATTGAGATAGTCGTACCACATTAAGCCTAAGTGGCTCAATCCAAAAGATGATTGAACAAACCAGACAAATTGCCAACAAAAAAACAAAATAGTAAGAATTCAGAAACTGGTTATTGAAGGGACTCGAATAGGGACAACCTAAGGACTAAACAGGACATCTACGAGGACAAAGGACCAGGTTCTTTGATAGAAGAAGACTCTCCAAGAGTGACCCCAAAATATTGTCAAACCGTTAAGTCGCAATAGCTTGCTCTCTCGTCATCTCTTCTTTCAGATACCTATTCTACTCCTTCAAGAAGACAACTTCAGCCCTCAGCTTCTCCTTTTTTTTAATGGCAGCAACCAATTCCACCGACAAGTTGATGATCATCTTTTTGCTCTTTGTACCTGGTGGCCTCGTAATGCAGTCACATTCTCTCAAGGTCTCCTAAACAAATATGTCCTTCTTAATCCATTTCATTGGTCCTCTTAGTGGAGCCTTAAAGTGATCAAACACCCTAGTCTGTAGAAACCCATGTGGCAGAGCATGTGAGCCTTTCTCTTGAGCAACTGTCTTTGACATGTGCTTGATCATCACCGAGAGCAGGTTGATCAACCTCTAATAGCTCTATGACTGCCAAGTCCAAGTAGGTGGACTCATGCCTCATTTCTTATCTAAGTAGCAGACATTTGTTCACAAACTCAAACAGGAGCTTGTGAACCGGCTCCATCTCGCCCTTTCCTACCTTTCTTAGTTTCTGCTTCTCCCTTCCCTGGGTATAGTTTGAGGTTAGGTACATATCATAGTCACGATCCAAAACTACTAACTGGTTGTGATGGCGCCTAACTCACTTGCTAGGCAAACCAAACATAACAAAAGCAGAACATAATCACAAAATTTATAGAAATAATATAAATCCAAAGCCAACTGACATAAAAGAACTGTATCAATGCAAACAATTCTCCAAAACTAGTAATACAGACTCAAGAGCTCTAAAATAGAAGTACAAGTCTGGAATACAAATGAAAATACTATCTGAATGGAAACCACAACAGTGAAATGAAAATAGACACCAAAGACTGCGATCGAGATGCAGCTCTACCTCGTCTCTCGAAGATACACACAACAACAAATCACAGTGACTCACGATTCGGGCCAACACCTGAATTTGCACAATTAAGTGCAGAGTGTAGTATAAGTACAACCAAACCCATGTACTCAGCAAGTATCATAACTAACCTCGACGAGGTAATAGAGGCAAGAATTATCAATGATACTCGCTAATAACCTGTTCAGTTCATAAATCTCACAAGTACACAACAATAATATTATCAAGTCATAAATCACAGATAAAGCTACCTTGGTGCACAAAGATAACGTAACATGCTCTGTTAAAGTTAAAAATCTAGCATATAGAGAAGCTATGAAAAACAAGGCATGTATACATTCCAGATCTAGAATATAGAGAAGATATGCGAATAAAACATGTATACATCCAAGAAAATTGCAAGTAGAGAAAAAATGCAATAACCAAACCAAACACTGATCAGTTTTCCTAATACCACGTGTACGCCATCAAGAGAGGAACATGAGAGGGTGACCGTAGCGGGATGGATCTTTATCTGCACACTACACAGACAACTCACATGCCATATATAACAAGCGCATGGACAATTCACGTGCTAACATAACTCAGATCCGCACGGACCACTCACGTGCTATCAACCCAGTCCATATCATACAAAAAGCATATATAAGAATACATGTACATGAACAATGGATATAAAGTTATATACTCATGGGCTAATATAAGTAATATTTTAAGGTGTAGGCATGTGCGAAGTGTAAGTTCAAATCAAGCGATTACGCTACAAGAATAGCAATTAACATGTTTGAACAGGAAATCGGCCAACAAATAATCTCTAATAGGATTCAGTTATCTCATAAAAGGGGTACACCGTAAGAATCATGATAACATGAAGCTTAGCGATCAATTCAGGGCATATAATAGCTTAATCACTACCCCTGAGCATGAATAATACCCTGTGCACGCACATGGGCCCAATCCCCTCATATGTGCGCCAGCCATAACGCGTAGCCAATAGTAATAACTCAGACAACTAGTGGCTCAACAAAATTTAGGTGAGATACTTACCTCAGGCATGCCAAATAAATACTCTAGAAATCTCTTCTCATGTGAATCAACCTTCGGGCGGCTCTAATCTAGCCAAAATAACTTAATAACATCAATAAAAGCCATAGGAAAGAATCCCAAATAACAAAGATATGATCTTATTACAATTACACAAAGTCAACCCCGGGCCCGCACCCTAGAACCCAACAAAAGTCACAAATCTCGAACACTCATTCCAATACGAGTGCAAATATATATGTTTCATCCAAATCCAACCACAAATAAAATCCCAAATCACCAATTTTCACTCTCCAAAAACCATGGAACACCCCCCCCCCCCC
>AWOL01S0025186.1:31453-42081 GCA_000715115.1 Nicotiana otophora
CTCCTTTAAATCACATAAACTAGATGTAATAATCCATGGAAATTAATATCTAATATCAAAATCAGGTAGAGTTTACTTAGCCCTTTAATTGTAGTGAATAACCCTAACTAATTGCCCCTAGCCGAGCTCCGCAACTCCAAATAATGAGAAATAGCTAAACCCTTCGAAATAAATATTCTGTCCAGCAATTCTGCATTTGCGGACAAAAGCACGCTTCTGCGGTACCGCATCTGCGGGAAATCCATCAAGATGAGGAAGTCACTAATCTTCCCGACCAGCCGCTTCTGCGGACACCAAGCCGCATCTGCGCATCCGCTTCTGCGGAAGAACATACACTTCTGCGCTCCCCACACTGCATCTACGGACCCAGGCTTCCCAGCAATGCACTGGATCTGCGGCCCCCAGGTCCGCTGCTTCGGACTTGCACATGTGGCCAGACCTTCGCAGGTGCGAAAATACCAGAACAGGTCTGCCCAAAAATATGGAAATGATCCGCAACTCATCTGAAATACAACCGAGCCCCCGGGACCCTATCCAAACATACCAACCAATCCCAAAATATAACACGGACCTACTCGAGGCCTCAAATCACATAAAACAACATCAAAAGCACGAATTGCACCTCATTTCAAGCCTGAGGACAAATCAACTTCCAACTTTCCAAAACTCACACCGAACTGCGTCTAATTAACTCGGAATGACCTCAAATTTTGCGCACAAGTCTCAAATGACATAACAGACCTATTTCAACTTTCGGAATAACAATTCAAACCCGATATCAACAAGTTAGCTCCCGGTCAAACCTATGAACCTTCCAAACCTTCAAGTTTTCAACTTTTGCCAAATAGAACCAAATCACCCTAGGAACCTCCAAATCCAAATCCGGACATACGCCTAAGTCCAAAATCACCATACGAACCTATTGGAACCATCAAAATACCATTCTGGGGTCGTCTACACGAATGTCAAACTCCGGTCAACTTTCACAACTTAAACTTCCACCCTTGGACCTAAGTGTCCCAATTCAATCCAAAACGTTCCCGAAGCTTAACCAACCACCCTCATAAGTTACATAACGACAAATACACATATGTAAAATAGAAGAAACGGGACTAAAATACATAAAACGACCGGTCAGATCGTTATAAGTAGGTACGGTTCAGACGAATCCAGTAGGCTTTGCTTAGCTTTTGCATTTGTAATATGAAATCCATTAAATATGAATACATAATTAATTGTGAATTCAGTAATTAAAATGATTTTTGAGTTCGATAACAAATTCAAAACTCATAAATTTTAAATTCTGACTATGCAACTACTTCAAAGTCATATTTAGTTGCATAAGACTACTTCACACATGATAAATTTGTCGACTGTTGTTCCTTCTGTTTTTTTCTTTTTTTGGAGCTGGCATAACACAATGGATAAAATATTCCCTCTTGTTGAAGCTCTTCTTTTTAATTAATATTTCCCAAATATTTCGATTGATCATTTCGAACACTTTCCGATGCATTTGGAGTTCCTCCAACTTCTGAAAATTTATTTTTATTGTAAGCAAGCATCATACGATGGGATAAACTATTCCCTCTTGTCGAACCTCATTTTGAGCTTAATTAGGACACCTTATCCATGCATTTGAGCTTAATTAGGACACCTTATCCATGCATTTGAGCTTAACATGGTTAAGCAAAGGAGTAGTGGAAAATAAAATCTATAAATCCATATCACACTAGCACAAAATATTATTTATAGGATAATGCAATAAGCAAACAACATAAAACTATACTTATCAATGCGTGATTACCATTGATAAGTATAAACTATACTTATCAATGGTTAGATTACCACCTTTAATGAGAAATTTCGATATTCGAGCTCTTGGACGGAGAACTTTTTGATATGGAGCTTTTTATCTCTCTTAGTAAGTCTTATCGGACGCGAAATCTGAATTAATTTAACTAGTGACTCCAAATACCAAATGCCTAATTATGTAAAAAGGTTGTGGGAATTCACCTGTGTAGCTTGCCAAGTCAGTGAACATCACCCATTAATAAGTAAAGTTTGCATTGTCCAATAAATATTATTTTGTGCTTGTGTGTGGATTTATAAATTTTATTTTCCACTAATCAAATAGGCAAGAAAGCTTACACCCTATCTAATATATATATATCATGTTTAAGATGTAGCTAGCACCACCTACAACTACTACCTTCGTTACAATTGAAAGTGTTTCCCACCACCATCCCTTCACCCAAAAGGATCCAAAAGTGAGAAAAAGAGATGATGGTTAGAAAAGCAATTGACTTTCAGATTCACAAGGTTGACATTTGGTATAAAGGGTTTACATCTTGAAAGCATCCAAAGCATATAAACAAACTTTAACCCCTCTCTCCCACACACATATAAGAGAGAGAATAAATGGCTTATGATGAAGTTGTGAGGAAGGACCCAATAGTTACACAGACCCGCTTGGTCTGGTTGTCTCCCTAGCTTAGAATGATGAACCCCTTTGTATCTCTCTTTTAATTTTAACCATTTCATTTTATTGCTCATTTTTCACGCTTGAAATAGCTAGATTCTTAAACTTTTAGTTTTCAAAAGGTATACACTTGGCCATGTTCCACTCGAATCCGATTGTTGCCGTGAGATGCTTAGATTCCTTCGCCCTTAATATGAAGTTTAGAATTTGTATTCCGGAAATGAATAATTACTCGCGAACTCATATTAATCGGGCCAATAGACTTCGAATTATACTGGATTGTTAAAAACAAAATAGCATACACTAAATAGTCATTTAAATAAGATGTTCCAACCACTTAAACTATGACCGTCAGGTAGACAGAGTCATCTTAATTACTTGTCCAAATGGCGCTCCATCGTATTTTCATGTTCCTATTTTTTTCAAATCAAGGGTCTATGTTTGTTTATAATTTGTAAAAGCGAACTGAACAAATTGAAGTATCAAATACAAAATATAACTCTATATATATATATATATATATATATCCTAAATTTTGAGAGGGCCAAAATTAAACCCACACTGAATTGAATTCGAAGAAAAATAAATCAAACCTAACCGAATTTATTAAAGTTTGACTTCGATTTTCAATTTTAAAAAATTAAGAACCAAAATTTTATAAAACGATATAAACTCCTAAGAAGGATCAGAAAGCAGCAAACATTTGGACAATGGATGCACTTGAAAAACGTTCAACAAACTGCGAGAGACGATTAGATATATAAAATCATTTGATACCACACACATACAACAAAAAATACATATTGTTTCTCCTGCCTGTCTATTGGAAGAGAATTAAAAAGGGAAGACCACCGAGGCCTGCGGTAAGATGTATAGGCGTTTATCCGAAAAACGGATAGAGTTGAATTTATACGTAGTTCTAAGGATACGTGGTATAACTTGATACAAATCGAAAAAGTAAGTCGAAATATATCAAATATTAACTATATAAAGGAATGAAATAAAAACCAAATTGAATAGAGAATGATTTATAAACAAGCAAGATGAATCAATGTCCCAGCTCAAAAAAGGATAATCTCAACTATATCAATATAATAATCTTGTGAATGTATCAATGTTTCTTCTCTGGATATTAATGTTCCATGCTTACGAAAATAATAGCCACTTCTTTATACAGTGGAAGAACCTACTTTGGATTTTATTAAAAATATATAGTGGAGATCCCATAATAGATTAATTAATTAGCTTTTCCTTAATTGCCGCCGAGATTCTCTCCCTAAGTGCGGCTGCCACGACTCTTTGTCTCTAACCTCGATCTTGGGCAGTCCTAGTATCGGTCGATCGCTGGATCTCGAGCTCGATAGTGATTCGAGCTCGATACTCACTGGGCTCGGTACTGGTCTGTCTCTCGCTCTTGAGCCCTGGCTTTTAAGCTCGATAACACTGCTTCATATCACAACTCGATATTGATTCGAGCTCGATATTGACTCGAGCTCGATATTGACTCGAGCTCGATATTGATGGGTCCCTGAACCTTGAACTCGATAACGTGACTTTGCTTCTTATCCCGATGTTACAATGACGACCCTCGGTTTATCATGTTTCAATCTCGACCAATGTACACGGAGGACAGACTCGAATTTGACCGTATACAGATAGTCCCCTCATTTCTCGGAAATAATATGGCGAGAAACGATATGACTTTCCAATGATATGACTAGATATACACTGACGTCCGCATCGGGCCCGACCATGACATACGTGATAAATGTCCCGTCGGTTCAGTTACCAAGGCATTAATATGTGTCAGTCGATGTCGGCCACTGCCAGTTTTGAATCGTCATTGTGCAACCTATAAATAGCCTCCTTCTTTCATCATCTCAAACTTTTACTTTTAACTTTTCTCATTCTAAACTTTTACAGTTCTTCGTCTTCTGCAAAATTACCTATTTTCAAGTTTTGAAAATTTCTTTGCTTGTTCTTCACCAACCACCAAAATATTTCAATTTTTCGTCTTCTTTGCTCTTTAAAAATTTAGATGGCCAAGATATCTAAAACGGTTCCTCAAAAAGAGGCTACTTCCCCATCTCGGCCGGCCGGTGAGAAACTGGTGGTGGAACCACGCCTTGAAGAACTTGTTCCCGGGGGATGTGTTATTGATTCTGATTTTAAAGTTGATAAACCCTTTCGGTTACTGGTCAATGCGAGCCGGTATTGAGATACATATGCTCGATACCAGTAAGTTTCCTTGATATGGTGAAGAAAGATTATAATTGGGTAAACAAAGAGGTCGTGATACCGACACCGGAGGAATTGATCACTACTTACGTGAAATGGTACCTGATTGTTTATACTTATCCTTTCACGTTGGGTCCCCTCGATCCACTCATCATTGATTTTTGCAAGAAATATCATGTGACTCTCGGCCAAATTCATCCTTCTTTCTGGAGGATCGTGCTCTTAGTATGTTTCTTTATGAGTAAAATCGATAGGCTCCCCTTCACCCTCGACCACCTTATAAGATTGTATAGTCCTCGACTTTACCGAGGCCGACTGATAAAGCTTCAACGTCGTGCCACCAAGGTATTCACATCGAGCATAGATGAAGATAAGGATCGGGGCTGGATGGGCCGGTTTGTTCGAGTGAAGACCTTGGACATGATCCCGGCAGAGAGCATGCCATTTCCTGAGAAATGGAATATGAAACGTAAGTACGATCCTGTTTTAAATTTCTGTTTGTCTTACTTCTTCACCCTTTCTTATTAGTGTCTTTCTCGATGTAGTCATTTCTCGGATGTCCGGTGCGGTTCCTAACCTCGAGAACTGGGTCAAAAACCTAGTCTCGACGTCAACATTTGCCGAGCGCTCATGGCGCGATTTGTCAAAGGGTCGATGGGAAGCTCGTACTCATGGTAAGCTTCATCTTGGTTTACTGATTTATTTGTCATTCGAGGTGACATATTTACTCGAAGCATGAGTTTTACTTATCTTCTTCTTCCTTCGCAGGTCTTGGAAAAGATACGGTCATCAGGCCCCCGACCGGTGGTGAAGAAGTTTTACCGCCTGTTTCGAAGCCGTTGAAGGAAAATAAGAGAAAAGGACTTCAGACCCTGAGGGTAAAAAACCTAAGAAGAGGGCAGTCTGTAAGCCCAAGGGAACTACAATCCCACTGACTATAGAGTCGGTCCTGCGTCTGAGGAAAGAAGAAGAAGAAGAAAGAAGAAGAAGAAGAAGAAGAAGAAGAAGAAGAAGAAGAAGGCAACTCTAGGTTAGTGGCCCGTGCACGGGTTGGCACCGATATTGGTAAAACTTCAGCATCGGTGGGGACCGATTCTGTTTATCCTAGGTCCGACAAGGTCGATGAGAATACTTCAACCCAACTTCCAGAGCAAAGGGGAACCGAGGACGTTATACTTCGGGGCAAAGAACCCGTCGAAGAGGCGGTTGACAAAGATGCGGGGACCGAGCTTGAGGTTCCCCGAGATAGAGGCGGTGCCTCGAAAGACATGATCGGGGCAATAGATATCGGTGATTCCCATTCTTTTCCTTCATTTTCCCAGTCTATGATACATGACGCCCAAGCTGTGGAGGTTTATCTTGGGGAGGGGGTCCATGGAGAGGAAGACCCTTTTCCATGGTTATTTTGTTGGGATAGAAGATGCTGCCGGTCCGAGCGATTAAGAGGCTTTGAAGAAGAGCTCAGGAAAAGTGGGGATTCCTCGTATTTTTGACGAAGCTCAGCAGGCCTTGAATCGGGTAAGCTTGCTTTCCCTTTATCAATTTTCATACATGTATTTTTCTCTTTTGTATAACTTCTTTTTTATCTTTTGTAGGCTTCTGCGCTCTGTCACAAAGCATTTTTTCGATCTCAAGAGGAGCTAAGCCGGTCCGAAGCCGAAATTCGAAGGCTTACTGAGGAGAGAGACACCTTCAAGCTTCTCAGTGAGCAGAAGGAAGGAGAAGCAAAAGGACTTCGGGATGAGCTAGAAGCAGCTCGGAAAGAACAAGCTGACTTGTCCGAGCAGGTAAAGAGGATCCTTGAAGTTACTGATACTGATTTGGGCGTGCCGGCTAATAGTTCGGCATCGCAGGTTCAGCAAAAGCTCGATGTGATTAGGAAACTTCGTGCTGAGGTAGACGCAGTCTCCTTGCCGCTGTAAAGGAGACTGCCCGGGCTCAACTAGCCTCGGCCGAGGAATAGCTTTGGAGCTCGAAAGAGAGAGCCTTGGTGCAATCCAAGAATATCGAGGACTTCCAGTCTCTGTTGGACTCAGTGACTTCTGATCGAGAAAGATTGGCCTCGAAACTGGCAGTGGCCAAATCGGGGGCCGAAATAGCCATGGCTAATGCTGATGCAATGGTGGTTGTTTATCGATCTGATGCTGAAGCCGCTCAAGTTCGAGCAAAGGAGTTTGTCGGGGCTGCTCAAGCTCGATCGAATTGGGTTGCGACCATGTTAAATTCCAATCTCTGAGTCAGACTCTAGAGGAGATCCATGCTCGTGGCTTCGATCTTTCAGCAGAGATTGAGAATGCAAAAGAGCTTGAAGCCGAAGCCAGAGTGTTGGCCTTTTCCGATGATGATGATACAGGGAATATGAGTGGTTCTGAGAGCGGAGACCTCGAGGGTGAAGATGCTGCTCCTGGAGAGGACTAAGCCCTTTTAGTATTTTGCTTCTTCCTTTTAAGACCGTTTTAGTCTTTTTGTAGAAAATCTTGATCGGCCATGGTGCCCTTGTAAATAATTTTGGTATATAAAAGCTTAGTCTTTCTTTTTGTGGCTTCTGAATCTTTTGCCTAATTTATACAAAGGCCAAAAGGTGCCTCAGCATGAGATATTATTTGAAATTTTGGGTGAGTGTTCGAACTCGATCACTTCTTATAGGTAGTCCCCGAGTGGATGTTCGAATTTGAATTGAGATAGCTTTTTTAAATAGGGTTCAAGTGAAATGATTTGTTTGAACTTGAATTTGTTTAGCCTTAGGCTTTATGGTCGAGTGAGAATGATTTCTCGAACTCGAGTTAAGGCAGCCCTTAGGCTTTTCAGTCGAGTGAGAATGATTTCTCAAACTCAAATTAATGGCAGCCCTTGGGCTCGATAGATAGTCCCCGAGTGAGAATGGTTGCTCGAACTCGAGTTAGGGTAGCCCTTAGGCTTTATGGTCGAGTGAGTGTTTACTCGAACTCGAATTAAGGTAGCCTTTAGGCTTTTCAGTCGAGTGAGAATTATTTCTCGAATTCGAATTAATGGCAGCCCTTGGGCTTGATAGATAGTCCCCGAGTGAAAATGGTTGCTCTAACTCGAGTTATGGTAGCCCTGAGGCTTTATAATCGAGTGAGAATTTGCTCGAACTCGAAATGAAAATAGCCCATAGGCTCTATGGTTGAGTGAGTGTTTGCTCGAACTCGAAATAATGTAGCCCTTAGGCTTTATGGTCGAGTGAGTGTTTGCTCGAACTCGAATTAAGGTAGCCCTTATGATTTTCAGTCGAGTGAGAATGATTTCTCGAACTTGAATTAATAGCAGTTCTTGGGCTCGATAGATAGTCCCCGAGTGAGAATGGTTGCTCAAACTCGAGTTAGGGTAGCCCTTAGGCTTTATAGTCGAGTGAGGATTTGCTCGAACCCGAAATGAAAATAGCCCTTAGGCTTTACGATCGAGTGAGTGTTTGCTCGAACTCAAAGTAATGTAGACCTTAGGCTTTATGGTCGAGTGAGTGTTTGCTCAAACTAGAATTAAGGTAGCCCTTAGGCTTTTCAGTCGAGTGAGAAAGATTTCTCGAACTCGAATTAATGGCAGCCCTTGGGCTCGGTAGATAGTTCCCGAGTGAGAATGGTTGCTTAAACTCGAGTTAGGGTAGCCCTTAGGCTTTATAGTCGAGTGAGGATTTGCTCGAACTCAAAATGAAAACAACCCTTAGGCTTTACGGTCGAGTGAGTATTTGCTCGAACTCGAAGTAATGTAGCCCTTAGGCTTTATGGTTGAGTGAGCGTTTGCTCGAATTCGAAACGAAAACAGCCCTTAGGATTTATGGTCGAGTCAGTGTTTGCTCGAACTTGAAGTAATGTAGCCCTTAGGCTTATGTGGGGTTTGATCTCATTGATTTTTCGGTTGGTAGTCCCCGATTTATGGGGTAATGGTCGGCCCTTAAGCCTGTTTGCATAATAGATCACGAAATAGAGGAATTTTTCTGAGATATGAGATTATCTATAAAGAAGAAATTTCTTTTTATAAGTCGTTATACACGTGTTCATGTTTTGTGCGAGGGCTCGAGCAAACTACACGGACATGGTTCGTTTTGACCATTTGGCCCTTATAATATTTTCTATCGAAACCCTGTTGCCATGAAGTAACTTTCTTGCATCGAACTTGATATACTCGAGAGTAATGCCCCCTAGTATTCGATTTTGATTGTAAAGAGGCCTCAGATACTGTTGAATTATTCTAAGTTAGCACAATTAATGGTTGCCTCATAAAACAAACCTTGCCGAAAAACCCATTTGGGATAAAATCGATCTAAGGGAAAAAGAGTTCAACGCGTGCTTTCAGACTTAAAGGCTTCGAGTTGAATAATCCATCCTTGTTTCTGGTCGAACACCTGCAAGTGTTAATTTTGAAATATAAATGAACATGGGAGGGTCGTACATTAACAGTAATATCGTTTTAGGTGTGAAACATTCCAATTGCTCGGTAGTTGTTTGCCGTTTATCACGCCAAGCTTATAGGATCCCTTTCTGACGATTTTGAGGACCTGATATAGTCCCTCCCCGAATCGACATATGATGTGGTCCCAACTGAAGTCTATCACTTCTTTTTCTCTGAATTTCTCGAAAGTATTTGCTTCAACCCATTTAGAAAAATAATCAGTCATACACAAAATAAACTGAGCTTTACTTGGGGCCGATGGTGTCTATCCCCCATTTCATGAAAGGCCATGGAGATAGGACCGAATGGAGTGGCTCCCCGGGTTGATGAATCACGGGCGTATGTCTTTGACATTTGTTGCATTTTTGAACGAACTCCTTCGCATCTTTATTCATATCGGTCCAATAATACCCTGCTCTGATCGCTTTGTAGACCAGCGAATCGGCACCGAAATGGTTTTCACAAGTGTCCTCGTGAATTTCCCGTAGTATGTAATCGGTATCTCCTGGTCCCAAACATATTGCCAATGGTCCATCAAAAGTCCTTCTGAATAGTGTTCCGTCTTCGGTAGGGTGAATCATGTTGCCTTTGTGCGCAAAGCTCTTGATTCCTTTGGATCTGATGGAAGCTTCCCGTTTTTGAAGTACTCTATATATTTGTTTCTCCAATCCCAGGTTAGACTTGTGGAATATATCTCGGTGTGACCTTCTTCGATCACCGATTTTATGAGTTATACGACAGTTCCCGAATTGAGTTCGTCATCTTCAACCGATGAACCTAAGTTCGCAAGGGCTTCGGCCTCGCTGTTCTGTTCTCGTGGTAGATGTTGCAAAGTCCATTCTTTAAATTGATGTAGAGTCACCTGTAATTTATCCAAGTACCTTTGTATTCGATTTTCTCAGACTTCAAAAGTGTCGTTAACTTGGTTTACTATGAGGAGGGAATCACACTTAGCTTTTATGATCTATGCTCCCAAGCTTCTAGCTAGTTCGAGACTTGCAATCATAGCCTCATACTCAGCCTCATTGTTAGTCAATTGCGTAGTTTTGATAGACTGTCTAATTACATTACCTGTGTGTGATTTTAGTACAATGCCCAATCCGGACCCCTTCGCGTTCGAGGCACCATCCGTGAAAAGGGTCCAGACTCCCGAAGAGGTACCCGATTTTATGAGTAGCTCTCTTTCAGTCTCGGGCACGAGGGTTGGAGAAAAGTCAACCACGAAGTCTGCCAAGATTTGAGACTTGATAGCGGTTCGAGGTCGATACTCGATATCGTACCCACCAATTTCTATGGCCCATTTGGTCAATCGACTCGAAAGTTTGGGTTTGCACAAAATGTTTCGAAGAGGATAATTTGTTACAACATGTATCGGATGAGATTGGAAATGTGATTTTAATTTCCTAGAGGCCTTTATTAAAGCAAGCACTAATTTTTCTAAGTGTGGATATCTAGTTTCGGCCTCGCCTAGGGTCCGACTGACATAATAAATAGGGAATTGCGT
>AWOL01S0025190.1:8762-21914 GCA_000715115.1 Nicotiana otophora
TGTCACAAGTACATGAGCATCTAGTAGATTATACAAAACTCCAAATACTGTCTGAAATAAAATAGACAGAATATAAATATAAGAAGAGACACTGGTAGCTGCAGAACGGCTCAGAAAGGCAGCTCACCACTATGCCTCGGGATGACGTGGGTATGTGATGATAGGTCCTCCACTAGTACCTGTCTCAGATCCTGCACAAATAGTGCATCAAGTGTAGTATGAGTATGTAAACAACGTGTACTCAATAAGTATCAAGCCTAATCTCAAAGTGGTAGAGACGAGATGGCCGACTTTGACACTCACTAAGAGTCAACGATAATAACTCAAAATAAAACTAGGATATTTAAATCAGCATGAATTACAAATTCACAATAATTTATTTAATCAGCGGAAATAATCAAATTCCTTCGATTCAACTAATATCCAATTTATCAATTAAATCTCATTTACAGGGGTAACAATTAATTCCTTGAATGCAATAATAATAATTCATTAAATTCCAAGGATTTTCCAATTTATCAATTAGCTTCACAAGCTGAAATAAATTATTAAAGTATCGTGTAATTATTATTATTAAGCACGATTTCTGCCGAGGACGTACGGCCCGATCCAGAGTGTCGTGTACACTGCCGAGGGACGTGCGGCGCGATCCATAGATGCATCTATCCTGCCGAGGCGTTCGGCCCGCTCCACAAGAAAGGAGGACATTTTCTTATGTACCTCCGGAAGGAGAGTATATTTATTATGAGATACATTCGGGAGGAAGATCAATTACTTTTAACAATTAATAATTTAAATCAAACATATGAGGTTTTCATCCTTTAATATCTTTATCTAACAATTCACAGTATATTCATAAATATCAATTAATATTAGTTAATCAAAGAATACAATTTACACAAGTAATGCATGCTTTGAGTCGTAATCTACCCGGACTTTAGCATTAATAGTAGCTACGCCCGGACTCTCGTCACCTCGTACATACGTAGCCCCCACAATTAGTAATAATTATTAAACTTTTAATCACCTATGAGGTAATTTTCCCCTCACAAGATTAGACAAGAGACTTACCTCGTCTTGCTCCAATTTAATCCACTATAAGGCCTTTTCCACGATTATCCAACTCCGTCTGGCTCGAATCTAGCCAAAATAATTCGATACAATCACTAAATATTATAGGAATTAATTCTATAAGAAAATACTACATTTTAAAGAAAAGATCCGAACTTAATTAAAAATTCGCCCGCGGGGCCCACATTTCGGAATCCGGTGAAAGTTATGAAATCCGACAACCCATTCAATTACGAGTCCAACCATACCAGTTTCACTCAAATCCGGCTCCGAATCGATACCGAAATCTCAAAATTTCATTTCTATGAGATTTCTAAATTATTTCCAAATTTCAATCTCAAAACACTAATTTATGGTGAAAACAATGATATACTTGTATATGTAGACCAAATCTGAGTTAGAATCACTTACCCAAATATTTTTCCCTTGAAAATCTGCCAAAAGTCGTCTCTCCTCAAACTCAAGTTCGTCAAAAATGACAAATGGGACGAATGTCCTCTTTTTATAACACTGCCCAGCACCTCGGAACTGGGCCTCGATCAGGCTTCGATCATGGCCCTCGATCGGGCTTCGATCATGGCCCTTAATCAGGCTTCGATCATGGCCCTCGATCCGGCCTCGATCGTGGCTTCGATCACAGGATCAAGCCGGGACCCCGGATCATGGCCTCGATTATGGCATCGAGTCCGGTCCTTCGATCATAGCCTCGATCATGGCATCGAGCTTGAGCCTTCGATTGTGACCCTCGATCTTGGGTCTCGATCCTATCCCTCGAGCCTTGCCTTCGATCATGGCCCTCGAGATGGACCTTCGATCATGGCTTCGATACACAAGCTCGAGCCTGAGCCTCGTCAACTCTGGTTCGATGTCTGGGCTCGATGCCTGGGCTCGATGCCTGGCTCGATGCCTGGGCTCAATGACAGTCGAGAATGCCTAACAGAAGAGGAAAAATTACAGCAGCTTTTTAAGTCCAACTTCTGATCCGTTAACCATCCAAAACTCACCCGAGGCCATCGGGACCTTAACCAAATATACCAACAAGTCCTAAAACATCAAACGAACTTAGTTGAACCTCTAAAGCACATCAAACAATGCTAAAACCACGAATCATGCTCCAATTCAAGCTTAATGAAACTTAGAATTTTCAACTTCTACATTCGATGTTGGAATCTATCAAATCAACTCTGATTGACCTCAAATTTTACACACAAGTCATAAATTATATAATGGAGCTATGAAAAGTTTCAGAACTAGATTCCGACTCCGGTATCAAAAAGTCAACTCCCCGGTCAAACTTTCAATCTTTAAATTCCTATGTTTGTCATTTCAAGCCTAAGTTCACTACGGACTTCCAAATAAAATTCCGATCACGCTCCTAAGTCCAAAATCATCATACGGAGCTGTTGGAAACATCAAAATTCTATTATGGGGTCATTGTTTCAAAATGTTGACCGAAGTCAAACTTAGCACTTTAAGGCCAACTTAAGGAACCAAGTGTTTCGGTTTCACCTCAAACACTTCCAAATCCCGAACCAACCATCCCCGCAAGTCATAAATCATTACAAGCACCTACGGAAAGTTTTATTTTAGGGAACGGGGTTCTAAAAGTTAAAATAACCGGTTGGGTCATTACAGCTAAGCATAAAGCTTTGTGGCGTATAAATATAACGACCTGGCCGGTCGTTTTGAGTATTATAACCCCATTTCCCCATTTACTGCTTAATTTATACTTTACATTTGTTATGTGACTTGCGGGGGGTAATTGGTTCGGGTCCGCTGAGATTTTTGAATGATTTGAAACACCTAGTTCCAAGGTTTCGAATTTTGGTTGAAAAGGTTGACCAGATATTGACGTATGTGTAGTGACCCGGAGAAATTTTGCTAAGAAAAAATTAAGGTTTTGTAGTATCGAGGTAGATCAATTAGTACAAAGGTTGTAGAAATTACTCGCGGCGAGCTTGCTCACCGCGGCTCGGACTTTTTGGGTTGAACAATGCACCGGGAAGTAAAGAAAAATTTTTGACGAAAAATGTGTTTCTGCGGTCCATTATGAGACCGCATAATGGCCGTAAAAGTGAGGCAGAAGAGGGCCAGTTTGGATGTTAATTTATGGTCGACTATGCGACCGCATAACTATTCTGCGGTCACTATGCGACCGCAGAATAGGTATGCGGGCCGCATAGTGACCGCATACACAGACAGATGTTTGCCAGTATTGGGCACCGATTATGCGACCGATATGCGGTCGCATATGCGACTGCAGAACCTGTTCCGGAGCTTCATTTTTCTGGTTTTATAATCCCGACCCCATTCTTATAAAACACTATTAGGGGTCATTTTGAAGGGTTTCATCTGATATTTTAGAGAGGTGAGAGCATTTTAGAGAGAGAAAGTGAAGACTTAGTCATTTATCCATCAATGTTTTGTTCAAGGTTTGAAGATTTCACAAGAATCTTGCTAGGGCTTCAAAGAGGTAAGAATTTCTTTCATCAATTCTTCAATTTAGGGTTTGGAGCAAAGATGGGTGATTAATAGTATAATTCTTGAGTGTAAGAGTATTATGTATACATACCAATAAGGTTGTGGAAAGATTGTTAAGTTCAAATGGGTAAAGATTGGGTTGAAAATGGTTGAAATCTTCATAAACTTTAATTGAAGATTTGAGGTTCGAGTTGATGTTGGATTTTGGTGAAATTTGTATGGTTGGACTCATGGTTAGATGGGCATTCATATTCTATAACTTTTGTCGGGTTCTGAGACGTGGGTCCCACGGGCGATTTTGAGTTAATTTCGGAATTTTCGTTAAAATGTTGATTGCATTAATTAGATGAGTCTATTATTGTTGTATTTATGATATGTAATTGTGTTTGGCTAGATTTGGGCCATTCGGAGCCGGATATTCGTGGGAAAGGTATTGTGACCGATTGATTGAGCTTGGTTCGAGGTAAGTGGATTGCCTAACTTCGTGTGGGGGAAATCCGCTTAAGATTTGGAACTATTGTGTTATGTGAGCGTCGTGTACGTGAGGTGATGAGTACGTACACGGGTTAGTTATGGAAAAAACCGATTTTCTTAATGAGCAGCAACATGTTTTCCTGTTATTTTGAGTTATACCATTTTAATGAGTATTCATCTATTTTTATTCTTAATTGAGTTATTCCAATATGTGTAGCTATCATGTTTAGTCTAATACAACATGTCTACGTGTCTTAATTGTTTATGTGAATTATATGCAGCATGCTTAATGAATTTCCTGCTTCTTCCTTGACTGGTACTTAGTCTAAATTGTGAGAAATTCGTGATGTAGTTGTATTTCTATCATTCGCGCTGCATATTTACTTTGGGACTAAGGAACGGTATTCTGGGAGATCCCCCTGTACTGCATATTTCCTTTGAGACTATGGAACGGTATTACGGGAGATCCCCTTGTCTTGCATATTTACTTTGGAACTACGAAACGGTATTCCGGGAGATCCCCCTGCACATTTATTTTGGGACTACAGAACGATATTCTGAGAGATTCCCCTGCACATTTATTTTGGTACTATGGAACGGTATTCCGGGAGATCCCCCTGCACATTTATTTTGGGACTACGGAATGGTATTTCGGGAGATCCCCGTGCACATTTATTTTGGGACTATGAAATGATATTCCGGGAGAATCCCACTGCATATTTATTTTGGGACTACGGAACGGTATTCCGGGAGATCCCTCTGCACATTTATTTTGGGACTACGGAATGGTATTCCGAGAGATCCCCCTGCACATTTACATTTGGGACTACGAGGCGATATCTCGGGAGATCCCATGTTATGTTTCTGTGTACTGAGTTGTTACCTTATATGATTTCATTATTGTTAAATTTTAGCCTTTATTTTATTACGGTATTACACTCTATATTGTTTTATTATATATTTACCAGTAGGGCCCTGACCTGACCGCATCACTACTCGATAGAGGTTAGGCTTGACACTTACTGGGTACCGATTGTGGTGTATTCATGCTACTCTCTACACATGTTTTTGGTGTGCAGATCCAGGTGCACCTTATCAGCCGCACTATCAGTGAGCCGGGATAACTTTGGAGACTTCAAGGTATATCTGCCGCGTCCGCAGACCTCAGAGTCCCCTTCTACTCTTTCTCATGTCCATTATCTTTTGTATTTTTCCTTGTTAGACTCTGATGTATAGAGACACTAGATTTTTCCTTCTGTAGTTTGTGATTCACGATGTTCTGGGTTATTGGAATTTGCTGTGTATTTTTGAACGATTAAGTGTTAAAATTATGTTTTCATTTCATTATTCTGCAAATGTCAAGCTTACCTAGTTGTAGAGACTAGGTGCCGTCACAGCGTTATACGGAGGGAAAATTTGGGTCATGACAATAAACTTTGGGCTTGGAGCCATTAACTTCTCCAATTTCCATTTTCAGTCATAGGTATCTCAAATGAAACATAATTTAAAACAAGTGAACAAATATATCAAAAGTATCAAATATCAACCCTTGAAGTGTTTCCAAATATCAATAACAATGTTCAAGATTCAAGAGTTGAGAAAGCGTATACTATCAATCCAAGAAAGCTTGTCAAATATCCATTTTTCGCCCAATATGTACGTCTTGCCATCACACTAAGCATAATCAGATATCAAGATGGACCAAAAACTTAATTATAATGTATTTAACAATAATGTATCAAAATAATATTAAGTGTTACACACAGCAACACCATGTAACTTCTTTGTCAATATTAACACAACCTAGAGTAAGGAATTTTCATGTATTGTCAATTTCACGTCTAGGAAGTGTGAAGTAAAAATATCTCCTCATTATAAAGATACTCAATCGAAAATGCAAATATTAGTAAAAATTTGGGGTGTTACAACTCTCTCCCACTTAAATAAATTTCGTCCCTAAATTTACCTGGTACTAATCCCTAAACAAATGTGGATATTGAACTCGCATATCCTCTTCTCGCTCCAAGGTAGCTTCTTCGCCAGAATAATGTTTCCAAAGAACTTTCACTAGGGGGATGCTCTTATTTCTAAGCTCCTTTAACTCACGCGTTAAGATTTGGATTGGTTCTTCTCCATATGTCAAATCCAGATTGACCTTAATTGATTCAACAGGAAGAACATGAGATGGATTTGAGCGGTATCTTCTAAGCATAGAAACATGGAAGACGTTGTGGATCTTGTCTAACTCTGGTGGAAGAGCTAGTTTATAAGCAACCGGGCCAACTCTCTCAAGCACTTCATAAGGTTCAATAAATCGTGGACTAAGTTTACCTTTTTGGCCAAATCTCATAATCTTCTTCCATGGAGAAACCTTTAAAAATATCTTATCACCCGCTTTATACTCAATTTCACGCCTTTTAAGATCAGCACAAGACTTTTGTCTGTCTGAGGCACTTTTTAAGCGATCCTTGATGATTNCACTAGATTTTTCCTTCTGTAGTTTGTGATTCACGATGTTCCGGGTTGTTGGAATTTGCTGTGTATTTTTGAACGATTAAGTGTTAAAATTATGTTTTCATTTCATTATTCTGCAAATGTCAAGCTTACCTAGTTGTAGAGACTAGGTGCCGTCACGGCGTTATACGGAGGGAAAATTTGGGTCATGACAATAAACTTTGGGCTTGGATCCATTAACTTCTCCAATTTTCATTTTCAGTCATAGGTAGCTCAAATGAAACATAATTTAAAACAAGTGAACAAATATATCAAAAGTATCAAATATCAACCCTTGAAGTGTTTCCAAATATCAATAACAATGTTCAAGATTCAAGAGTTGAGAAAGCGTATACTATCAATCCAAGAAAGCTTGTCAAATATCCATTTTTCGCCCAATATGTACGTCTTGCCATCACACTAAGCATAATCAGATATCAAGATGGACCAAAAACTTAATTATAATGTATTTAACAATAATGTATCAAAATAATATTAAGTGTTACACACAGCAACACCATGTAACTTCTTTGTCAATATTAACACAACCTAGAGTAAGGAATTTTCATGTATTGTCAATTTCACGTCTAGGAAGTGTGAAGTAAAAATATCTCCTCATTATAAAGATACTCAATCGAAAATGCAAATATTAGTAAAAATTTGGGGTGTTACAACTCTCTCCCACTTAAATAAATTTCGTCCCTAAATTTACCTGGTACTAATCCCTAAACAAATGTGGATATTGAACTCGCATATCCTCTTCTCGCTCCAAGGTAGCTTCTTCGCCAGAATAATGTTTCCAAAGAACTTTCACTAGGGGGATGCTCTTATTTCTAAGCTCCTTTAACTCACGCGTTAAGATTTGGATTGGTTCTTCTCCATATGTCAAATCCAGATTGACCTTAATTGATTCAACAGGAAGAACATGAGATGGATTTGAGCGGTATCTTCTAAGCATAGAAACATGGAAGACGTTGTGGATCTTGTCTAACTCTGGTGGAAGAGCTAGTTTATAAGTAACCGGGCCAACTCTCTCAAGCACTTCATAAGGTTCAATAAATCGTGGATTAATTTTACCTTTTTGTCCAAATCTCATAATCTTCTTCCATGGAGAAACCTTTAAAAATATCTTATCACCCGCTTTATACTCAATTTCACGCCTTTTAAGATCAGCACAATACTTTTGTCTGTCTGAGGCAATTTTTAAGCGATCCTTGATGATTTTTACCTTATCTTTAGTTTGTTGAACAATCTCAGGACCCACCAATTTTCTTTCACCAACCTCGTTCCAACAAAGAGGCGTTCTGCATTTTCTCCCATACAAAGCTTCATAAGGAGGTATGCCTATACTTGATTGGTAGCTATTATTATAAGCAAATTCTATCAGGGCTAAGTGTTTGTCCCAACTACCCTCAAACTCAATAATACAGGCTCGAAGCATATCCTCCAAGATTTGTATTACCCTCTCAGACTGGCCATCTGTTTGTGGATGGAAAGCGATACTAAAATTCAACCTAGAACCCAAAGCTTCTTGCAAGCTAGACCAAAATACGGATGAAAACCTTGGATCTCTATTAGACACAATAGAAACAGGGATTCCATGTAGCCTCACAATCTCATTAATATATAATTCTGCCAAACGTACCAGTGAGTAGTCCATTCTGATTGCCAAGAAATGAGCACTCTTAGTTAGTCTATCTACAATGACCCAAATTACATCATGATTCCTTTGAGTGCGTGGAAGTCCAGAAACAAAGTCCATAGTTATCCTTTCCCTATTGACAAAGGTTGCAGTAGACCAGTTGGGACTTGATGTTCAACTTTTATTTGTTGACATACAAAAGCATTTAGAAATGAACTTTGCAATGTCTTTCTTCATACCACTCCATCAGTAGTGCTCCTTGATGGTTCGGTACATTTTAGTACCTCCATGATGCATTGCATAAGGAGAACTATGTGCTTCAATCAAGATCTGCTTCCTCAATTCATCATCATTAGGAACACACAACCTATTTTTATAAAATAAGGTATCATCTTATCTTTCTTCAATGTAAAATCTGATTCTCTTCCATTTTGGACTTCTTCAACCCGTTTCACAAGATTCTCATCTAACTTCTGCACTTCTTGGACCTGCTCAAGTAAGACTGGCTTGACTTGCAAATTAGCAATGATAGAACCATTAGAATTAAATGAAAGACAAACAGTCATGGCTCTTACTTCAAGAAGCAAGGGCAAAGGACTTAGAGTTAAACTTGCAAGGGAATTGCGACTCAACACATCTGTAACCACATTAGCTTTACCAGGATGATAATCAATCGTGCAATCATAATCTTTGATGAGTTTAAGCCATCTACGTTATCTCAAGTTTAACTCTTTTTGTGTACCCAAGTAATTCAAACTCTTGTGATTAGTAAATACGTGACATTTCTCCCAGTACAAGTAATGCCTCTAAATTTTTAAGGAAAAAACAATGGCAGCAAGTTCAAGATCATGAGTGGGATAATTCAACTCATGCGATTTCAACTTTCGAGATGCATAAGCAATTACTTTCCCTTTTTGCATCAAAACACAACCCAAGCCACAGTGAGGTGCATCACTGTATACCACATAATCTTTCCTTTCAGCTAGAAAGGAAAGTATTGGAGCTTGTGTCAACAAGGATTTGAGCTTTTCAAAGCTCTCTTGACACTTGTCATCCCACACAAATTTGGCGTCTTTCCCCAAAAGTTTGGTCAAAGGAGAAGCTATAATAGAGAAGCCCTTCACGAACCTCCTATAGTATCCTGCTAAACCCAAGAAACTTCTGATCTCAGTTGGATTTTTAGGAGTTTTCCAATCAACAATAGCTTGAATCTTACTAGGATCAACCTTCACACCTTCAGCCGATACAATATGCCCCAAAAATTCCACTTCACTCAGCCAAAATTCACATTTGGAAAGCTTCGCGTGGAGTTGCCTCTCTTTCAGAATTTGCATGACAATCCGTAGATGTTTATCACGATCTTCTCTATTCTTGGAATAGACTAAAATTTCATCAATAAACACCATCACAAATTGATCAATATAAGGCTTGAATACACGGTTCATTAGATCCATAAATGCAGCAGGAGCATTTGTCAAACCAAATGGCATTACCAAAAATTCATAATGGCCATACCTGGTCTAAAAGCAATTTTAGGAACATCTTGCTCCTTCACGCGCAACTTATAATATCCAGACCTCAAGTCAATTTTTGAGAACAAGCTGGCACCCTTCAGTTGGTTAAACAAGTCATCAATTCTAGGCAGTGGGTATTTATTCTTGATTGTTACCTTGTTCAGCTGTCGGTAATCAATGCAAAGCCTGAGAGTGCCATCTTATTTTTTCACAAATAAAACAGGATCTCCCCAAGGTGAAATACTGGGATGGATAAAACCTTTCTCAAGAAGTTCCTGCAATTGAGCCTTTAACTCTTTTAATTCAGCTGGAGCCATTCTATAAGGAGCGATAGAAAGAGGAGTAGTTCCAGGGACAAGCTCTATAGGAAATTCAATCTCCCTTTCTTGAGGCAACCCAGGAAGATCATCAGGAAATACAGCAGGAAAGTCGCACACGATTAGTATGTCCTTAAGACTTGGACTCCCCAATCGTGTATCGACTATAGGAGTAAGATAGGTATCTCAACCTTGACAAATCATCTTCCTTGCCAAAATAGCAGAAATAATATTACTTGTCAATGATCTTTCTCCTTGAACTACTATGTATGAGTATGCAGGAGTTCTAAAAGTTACTTGCTTCAACCTACAATCAACCAACGCATGGTGCCTATGGAGCCAATCCATACCAATAATAGCATCATAGTCTTAGAAGGTCATTTCAAGCAAGTCTGCAGGGAAGACCAGATTTTGAATCATGAATGGACAATCTCGGTAAATCCTGTTAACAACAACCTGATGACCTAATGGACTCGTGACCAGCACATCAAAGTCAAGTCTAACAGATTTAACAGTATCAGGAAATGCAAGGGATGAGCAAACATAAGAGTGCGAAGATCCAGGATCAAATAATGTAACAACATATATGCCAAATAAGTGAAATTTACTAAAAACCACGTTCGGGCCATCTTGGTCATTCTTCTGTCTCATAGCATAGACTTGTGCAGTAGATCTCGACCTACTAGCCTGATTAGCTCCACCCGAACCCGCCGCTTGCATATTTCTAGGTCTTACACCGCTATTAGCTTGAGAATGAGTAGTGATAGGCTTTTGAACTGAGCCCTCTGTATGTGTATAAGAAAGAGGATTAGGATTAGGACAATCCTTCACTTTATGATCCATACTTCCACAATTAAAACAAGCACCAGAAGCTCTTCTGCAGGCACCATAGTGATTCTTTCCGCACTGTGCACAAGTGGATGTATAAGTTTTTCCTTGGCCATAACTTGGAGTACTAGCAATAGAGAAATTTGGCTTATTCTGCTTATGATATGATGACTTTTGTGCACTTTTAGTCTTAGAATACTCAAACTTTTCCTTCTTGGATGGACCGCCATAATCTTAATTACCCTTCCTAAACCTGTTTTCTCTCCTACTAGCTTCTTCCTTGTCAATTTTTTCCCAAGTAAGAGCAGCTGAAATTAGCTTGGAAAAATCCTCAAGTTGCAAGATTGCCACAGATTTTTAAATGTAACCATTCAAGCCTTCTTCAAATCTTCTGCACTTGTCGCTTTCACCATCAATAATACCTCCAGCATAGTGAGAAAGCCTGAGAAATTTTTGTTGATACTCTGCAATAGACATACTCCCTTGTCTTAAATTCAGAAACTCTTTTTTCTTTGTATCACAGTAGACATGGGGGACATATTTCGCACAAAATTCTTTAACAAAGTCATCCCAAGTCAGCACCGGAGGTTTTGCTTTTGCATTTGGCATACTTACCCACCAACCATAGGCATCTTTTTGTAAAAGAGAGATACCATACTTAAATTTGGCAGCATTAGTACACTCTAGTTGTTCAAAGACCCTCTCCATGCGCTCGAGCCATTGTTCAGCTACCATGGGATCAGTGTGCCTTCAAATTCAACTCCACCTATTTTTCTCATCTTTTCAAAATTCATTTCACTAGGTTCTGACATTGTCCCAGCCAAGTGTCGAAAGAACTCAGCCATCTGCTGAAATGGAGGAGTCATAATATGAGTACTATGATCCATTGCTCTTGGATTATTGTACACTTCATTTTCACTAACACGATGATGATTTAGGTTAGGCAAGGGTACCTCATCTCCTTCTTGGAGGTGAGGTGGAGCATTATAATGGGTCTGACTTTCATCAAAGGATTCAATAGCTCTATTCGAAGAATAGGCCATATTAAATTCCTATAAAAGATAAGATCACACTGCATTAGGGACATGTACATGATGCATATGCACAAGTAGTACATCAAATTACATTAAGCAAGTATGCAAAAATTTATAATCTCCAAGTCATTTTCAAGAAAGAAAATAACAAAAATATTAGGTACGATCACAACAAAAATCCTAGATTCACAAACCTAGGCTCTGATACCAAAACTTGTAGCAACCCCTTTGGGAAGGTGCTACTTACGAAACAAATCTAATTTACTACTTATAACATTAAGAAGACATTAATTAAAAAAAATATTCAGAATAATTTAATAGCGGAAATAGGCCCATGCGATGAGGTCCAAAGTACAATATTTTTTTTTTTTGAAAATACTCTTCATAATTTTATTTTATTTTTTAAAATAAAATACAATGTCAAAATATCAACATAAGGTGATATAACCCTTCTTGAATAATCAACATCACTGCAAGTTTGTATTGTACATAAATTTCAAGCTATCGGGTATAAAAAGGAAAACTAGTTTTCTCCTTTGTACATATATATAAGACAAAGTGTAAATTCAACATATTACAAGACTTGAGTTATTAACACACCTTAAAACAGCAAAATAAGCTACCAAATTCAAGTTATAAGATTTTTGTATTAATATCTAAGCCTCCAAATAACATACATAAGTGTGATATATATATCATGTACAAGTCCCAAAACTATACAAAACTATGGTGCATATGCAAATATGATCTTCATAAGTGCTCCCAGAAAGACTACTTCATAAGGCCGTCTTCAAATTTCATCTCATACATTACCTACGATAGAAAATAACTATCGCTAAGCATAAAGCTTAGTGGCGTATAAACTTTGAGCTTGGAGCCATTGACTTCTCCAATTTTCATTTTCAGTCATAGGTAGCTCAAATGAAACATAATTTAAAATAAGTGAACAAATATATCAAAAGTATCGAATATCAACCCTTGAAGTATTTCCAAATATCAATAACAATATTTAAGATTCAAGAGTTGAGAAAGCGTATACTATTAATCCAAGAAAGCTTGTCTAATATCTATTTTTCGCCCAATATGTACATCATGCCATCACACTAAGCATAATCAGATATCAAGATGGACCGAAGTCCCAAATCAAGTAGGGTCAAAATCCAATAGTCAAGAGAATCAAGAACCATATTAAAAATGGCTTCTTAGTTCTTACTTAACACGGATAAGTTCTATAATTTAAGACGAACTACAAATCCAAAGTCAAGATGGCAAAAGATCCAAATCAAGAGGCATGCCAA
>AWOL01S0025190.1:23349-41135 GCA_000715115.1 Nicotiana otophora
TTACCCAAAATATTTGAAATAGAAATTCTGGACAGTATCATTATCTCGTGTTGTGACTCAGATTTGAAGATGAAAAATGATAAACTAGACTGTACGGTCTTTTTTACAGTTGTAGATATATGTCTTAGCATTTAAGAACATCTTGAATCACCCCCATATCAATGTTGTACAAAACGTTATGCTAAACTTACTAACAGTAGTACAGAGAGGGTTTGTAAAATAAAAAATCTGGGCAGCACCTGTCATGTAGTTCATCACCTATTTTTCGATAAATAAAAGACAAACCAGGTTTTGGTTCATTCATAAGAGTTATATAGCTATGAAATAGCTTTTCAGAAAGTCTTAGACCACTTAAAACAGAGCTCTATACAAAAGTTATGGTGGTTTTTATGAAGTTTTCAGGTGATAAGAAGGAGAGAGGGTAGGGTTTTTTCTTTTTTTCTTGAAAGAATGAAAATGGGAGTTTATGGAAGACTAAGTCAATCAAAGTTATCTTTAAGAATTTTGGATAAATATGAAATAAAAATGGCTGCCCAACTACTAAATATCCTTAGATAAATACAAAAGGGTGGTAGCACAAAAACTTAATTATAATGTATTTAACAGCAATTCATCAAAATAATATTAAGTGTTATACACAACAACACCATGGAACATCTTTGTCAATATTAACACAACCTAGAGTAAGGAATTTTCATGTATTGTCAATTTCATATTTAGGAAGTGCGAAGTAAAAATATCTCCTCATTATAAAAATGCTCAAACGAAAATACAAATATTAGTAAAAATTTGGGGTGTTACACTGTGGCTATGCCGTGCGGATTATGTTTTTGGCACGTGAGTTGTCCGTGCAGCAAGTGAGTTCTCCGTGCGGATCCATGTATTGATATTATTAGCACGTGAGTTGTCCATGCAGCACATGAGTTGTTAGTGCAGATCCATATATTGATATTATTGATACGTGAGTTGTCCGTGTCGCACGCGAGTTGTCCGTGTAGCACGTGAGTGTAACAACCCGACCAGTTATTTTGAGAGTTGTAACCCCGTTCCAACATTTACTGCTCATTTTGTACTTTATAGCTGTTATGTGACTTGCCGGGGTAGTCAGTTCGGGTCCGGAGAGATTTTGAAATAAAATGAGACACTTAGTTTCAAGGTTGAAAGCTTAAGTTGAAATGGTTGAAAAAATGTTGATCTATGAGTAAACGGCTCAGGAATGGAGTTTTGATGGTTTCATTAGCTCCGTTGGGTGATTTTGGACTTAGGAGCGTGTCCGGATTGTGAATTGGAGGCCCGTAGTGGAANCTTTTTTTCTTGAAAGAATGAAAATGGGAGTTTATGGAAGACTAAGTCAATCAAAGTTATCTTTAAGAATTTTGGATAAATATGAAATAAAAATGGCTGCCCAACTACTAAATATCCTTAGATAAATACAAAAGGGTGGTAGCACAAAAACTTAATTATAATGTATTTAACAATAATTCATCAAAATAATATTAAGCGTTACACACAACAACACCATGGAACTTCTTTGTCAATATTAACACAACCTAGAGTAAGAAATTTTCATGTATTGTCAATTTCATATTTAGGAAGTGCGAGGGTAGGGGTAAGGTCTGCGTACACACTACCCTCCCCAGACCCCACTAGTGGGATTATACTAGGTTGTTGTTGTTGTTGTTGTTGTTGTTGAAGTGCGAAGTAAAGATATCTCCTCATTATAAAAATGCTCAATCGAAAATGCAAATATTAGTAAAAATTTGGGGTGTTACACTGTGGCTATGCCGTGCGGATTATGTTTTTGGCACGTGAGTTATCCGTGCAACACGTGAGTTCTCCGTGCGGATCCATGAATTGATATTATTAGCACGTGAGTTGTCCATGCAGCACATGAGTTGTTAGTGCAGATCCATATATTGATATTATTGATACGTGAGTTGTCCGTGTCGCACGCGAGTTGTCCGTGTAGCACGTGAGTGTAACAACCCGACCAGTTATTTTGAGAGTTGTAATCACGTTCCCCCATTTACTGCTCATTTTGTACTTTATAGCTGTTATGTGACTTGCCGGGGTAGTCGGTTCGGGCCCAGAGAGATTTCGAAATAAAATGAGACACTTAGTTTCAAGGTTGAAAGCTTAAGTTGAAATGGTTGAAAAAATGTTGATCTATGAGTAAACGGCTCAGGAATGGAGTTTTGATGGTTTCATTAGCTCCGTTGGGTGATTTTGGACTTAGGAGCGTGTCCGGATTGTGAATTGGAGGCCCGTAGTGGAATTAGGCTTGAAATGGCGAAAGTTGGAATTTTTAGAAAGTTTGACCGGGAGTGAACTTCTTGATATCGGTGTCGAATTCCGACTCCGGAAGTTGGAGTAGGTCCGTAATGTCATTTGTGACTTGTGTGCAAAATTTTGGGTCAATCAGACGTGATTTGATAGGTTTCAGCGTCGTTTGTAGAAGTTGAAATTTCTTAGTTTCAATAGGCTTGAATTGGGGTGCGATTCGTGTTTGTGATGTTGTGCGATGTGATTTGAGTGCTCGACTAAGTTTGTATAGTTTTTTAAGACTTGTTGGTATGTTTGGTTGAGGTCCCGGGGGCCTCGGGTTGATTCTGGATGGTTAACTGATCAAAAATTGAAGTTGAGAGATTGCTGAAGCTGGACTATGCTGGTGTAACCGCACCTGCGGAGCTTTGATCGCAGGTGTGAGCTGGGTTGCGCAGGTGCGAGCTTGGATGGGTGTGTGCAGGTGGCCGCAGGTGTGAAGGATTTGCCGCACCTGCGTGACCGCAGAAGAGGAATTGGGTAGGGGAGTTGGGTTCCGCATAAGCGGCTTGAAGGCTCTCAGAAGCCAGTCAGCAGGAGCAGAGTGAGGGGCTGCAGGAGCGGAAGAAGCTGCAGATGCGGGTGAGTGGTCTCTTCTGCGATACCACAAAAGCGGTTAAGTTTCTGCAGAAGCGGAAGTGCTGGACAGAACACTTAAATACAAGGGTTCACGATTTTTCTTCATTTTAAACATTTTGACCTCAAGTTTTGGCTATTCTTGAGAGGATTTTCGAATGGATTCTTGAGTTAAGTCTCTTGTGCTCATTTTCAATCAATAATCTTGCTTTCGCATTGATTTTCCCACCTAGCTGGTATGTATTTAAGGTGTAAATTGAGAGTTTGAGGCTAGGGATTTGAAGAGTTCGATTTGGGGATTTGGGTGACAATTTGGTGTCGGATTTTGATAAATTTAGTATGGTTGGACTCGTGGATGAATGAGCTTTCGGATTTTGCAAATTTTATCGAATTTTGAGCCATGGGCCCGGCGACCGGCTTTTGAGTCGATTTTTGACTTTTGATTAATAACTTAGCATTTTCTTATGAAGTTGATTCCTTTAGCCTGTATTGATTATATCGAATTGTTTATGGCTAGATTCGAGGCATTCAGAGGCCGTTTTGCGAGGCAAGGGTGTGTTGGAGTAGAGATTTGCTCGGATTGAGGTAAGTAACGGTTCTAAATTTGGTTATGAGGGTACAAAACCCCGTATTATGTGTCATGTGCTTGGTTTCGAGGTAACGCACATGCTAGGTGAATGGCGTGTGGCTTGCACCGTAGGAATTGTGGCTCGGCCAATTCCATGAAATTGTGAAGTTGAACAATCTGCTATTATCCGTACATTTTCCACGTATTAGAGAAATTGAACTGCAAATCATGTTTAGACCATGTGTTGACAATGTAGGGACCCACATAGGTCGTGTACATGTTGAATTATCTGCTAAATTATTGTTTTGTACTCAGTCACAATTTTACTTGCATATTACATCTCAGTCTCTATTGTCCATTATTGATGCATTATATCATTACTGTTTGGGATGCTTATCATGCTTTCTGAGAGCCCGAGAGACTAGAGAGGTTGATGACTGAGTGAGGCCGAGGGCCTGATTGTGAGGATATTTGTGGGATCGGACTGCACGTCGTAGCATGTTTCATTGATATATGCTATGATTGGTTTGTTATAGCGCTTAGGCTGAAGGAGCCCCTCCGGAGTCTGTATACACTCAAGTGAGCGCAAGTACCTACTGAGTGTGAGTGCCGAGTGCCGAGCGATTGAGAGGAATGAGTGACTCTAAGGAATGAGTGATTGTGAGGTTGGAGTGAATGTGAGGATTGAGTGACTGTTGCTTTGAGAGGATGCATTTGATTTTCATTTCTGTTGCACTTCAGCTGTCATATCACTGTCTTGAAATTTCTAAGAGATATTATCTTCTGTTTTAGTTGAACTTGACATGAATTTACTGTTTTGGCCTTAATTGTCGAACTTGAAAACATGCCTACCTTCCTATGTTGAAGTCACTGAAATTGAACTTTGACTGTGAAGCGCGTCACTACTTTCAGTTCTTTATTTAATCTTGTTACTTACTGAGTTGGTCGTACTCACGCTACACCCTGCACTTCATGTGCAGATCCAGGTCTTTCCGGACACGGTGAGTGTTGATTTCAACACACAGTTAATCCCCTGGAGATTCCAAGGTAGCTTCCCGGTGTTTCACAAGCCTTGTCTCTCCTTTCCTATCTTTCCGCTTACTGTATTTAGTTTCAGACTATCATAGACAGTATTTTCCAGACTTATGATGTATAGATGCTCTTGTACTCTGTGATACCCCGATAACTGGGAACTTTCACGTTGAGTTTTGGGTTTCTATCCCTGTTTATGAGAACTTTTTATTATTTAAACTGTCTTAATTCATTTTCTATTAAAAGTGTTGGAATTATTTCGTAATGTCGGCTTGCCTAGTACCACGTTAGATGCCATCACGACAGGTTAGGATTTTGGGTCGTGACAGTGAGTTGTCCGTGCAATGTGTGGGACTTGTATTATTTTTCTTGATCATTTATCTGATTTACTTGTATCTTTCCTCTACATGCTATAATATTGTTGAGCATGATATTTGACAAACAATCCACATGCACACACGAGTGTTCTTTTCACGAATCCTTATGAGATAACATTAAATTTTATGATGTGCTGGTCTAAAAGGACAGAATTGCACTGATTTAACTAGTGACCTCAACGAATTAAGCTTCTCTTACCTTGCCTTGTTTATTTGTGATACTTATTGAGTATGTTATACTCACACTACACCCTGCACCTCGTGTGCAGATCCAGACTTTTTCGGACACGACGGTTGTTGATCGTGGAGTCTTACTTGTTCGGAGATCATCGAGGTAGCTGCTTGAGCGTCCGCAGACCCTGACACTCATTTCCCCTATCTTTCAGTCTTGTTTATTTAGCCCTACTTCCTAGACAGTGTATCAAACTATGTCATTACATAAAGATGCTCATGTACTCGGTGACACCCAGGTTTTGGGGATTTTCTGTATTTAGTTGCGACGTTTCATCTGGATTTATGAGATTTTCATTGATTTAAACCTGTTTCTAGCACGTTTTGCTTTTGAAAATGTTGGGATATGTGAGTTGTAAGCTTGCCTAGTATCATGATAGGTGCCATCACGATGTGTCGAGTTTTGGGTCGTGATAGAAGTTCACTGATAATTCAAAGAAGAAACCTTTGCATTATCAATATATATGACTTAAAATATTAATTCATTATCTAATAAAAATACTAACTAATATGTGAAGTTCACTTATAATGCATATATATATATATATATATATATATATATNTCACGTTGAGTTTTGGGTTTCTATCCCTGTTTATGAGAACTTTTTATTATTTAAACTGTCTTAATTCATTTTCTATTAAAAGTGTTGGAATTATTTCGTAATGTCGGCTTGCCTAGTACCACGTTAGATGCCATCACGACAGGTTAGGATTTTGGGTCGTGACAGTGAGTTGTCCGTGCAATGTGTGGGACTTGTATTATTTTTCTTGATCATTTATCTGATTTACTTGTATCTTTCCTCTACATGCTATAATATTGTTGAGCATGATATTTGACAAACAATCCACATGCACACACGAGTGTTCTTTTCACGAATCCTTATGAGATAACATTAAATTTTATGATGTGCTGGTCTAAAAGGACAGAATTGCACTGATTTAACTAGTGACCTCAACGAATTAAGCTTCTCTTACCTTGCCTTGTTTATTTGTGATACTTATTGAGTATGTTATACTCACACTACACCCTGCACCTCGTGTGCAGATCCAGACTTTTTCGGACACGACGGTTGTTGATCGTGGAGTCTTACTTGTTCGGAGATCATCGAGGTAGCTGCTTGAGCGTCCGCAGACCCTGACACTCATTTCCCCTATCTTTCAGTCTTGTTTATTTAGCCCTACTTCCTAGACAGTGTATCAAACTATGTCATTACATAAAGATGCTCATGTACTCGGTGACACCCAGGTTTTGGGGATTTTCTGTATTTAGTTGCGACGTTTCATCTGGATTTATGAGATTTTCATTGATTTAAACCTGTTTCTAGCACGTTTTGCTTTTGAAAATGTTGGGATATGTGAGTTGTAAGCTTGCCTAGTATCATGATAGGTGCCATCACGATGTGTCGAGTTTTGGGTCGTGATAGAAGTTCACTGATAATTCAAAGAAGAAACCTTTGCATTATCAATATATATGACTTAAAATATTAATTCATTATCTAATAAAAATACTAACTAATATGTGAAGTTCACTTATAATGCATATATATATATATATATATATATATATTTGGCTAACTAATATACCAATATATATAACTTAAATCTTATTCAAAACCCTTCAGGTAAATAAAGACATTAATAATAACATGTTTGACCAAGCTTCTAAAATCAACTTATTTTGAAAAATGCTTTTTCAAAAATTATTTTTGATGAAAAATATTTTGTGTTTGACTAATTAATTTGAATAATACTTTTGAGCAGCAATTGATGTTTGGCCAAGCTTTTTAAAAAATGCTTCTAAATGTATTTTTTCTAAAAAGTGCTTTTCAAAAAAATACTTTCAGAGAGAAGTTACTTTTTTCTGTTTCTCAAAAACTAGTGTAGCCAGAAAAAAAATATACTTTTGCCAAAAGGTTATTAATAAGCCCCATGACTTTGCCTTTCTACGCTATTTATCTGACTTGACTGCAATTGTAATTGAACCTGCTTGCGTTAAGGAAATCATGTTTTCATAAACTATTTATAACTAAAAAGTTTTTTACTACTTATTTTTCTGTGTTGTGTATTAGTACTTGACGTTAACGTCAACAATAATAACAACCCAGTATAATCTTATTAGTGAGGTCTGGGGAGTGTAGTGTGTAAACAGACCTTACCCCTATCCTGGGTAGAGAGACTGTTTCCGATAGACTCTCGACTCTCTTCTTCCAAGAACTTTCCACCTTACTCTTGGAGTGACTTGAACTCACAACCTCTTGGTTAAAAATGGAGGATGCTCATCACTAGAATAACTTGGTCGTTATTACTTGACTTTAGTCTCAATTAAAAGAAAAAGTCTCTTAAAACTAATAAATTAAAGTCCGTTTTCCCAACGAATTAAAGACACGCTCTTGCTTTTTCAATCCTTATGGAGATTTATTTGAGTGGCTAAAAGATAGTAGTAAAAAACTTTCCACTAATATAAAATTCTAAGAATTCAAATTCCTAAATATTTGAAAAGTTTTAAATATTACAATTTTATCCGACATGTATAGAAAAATGGTTCAATATATCAACATATATTTATAATTTTATAATAATATAGATATTGATTATTTAACGGATACCCAGTTTATAATAAGTTGCTAATATCTGGACGATAATACTCTTGTAATAAACAAAAACTTGTACGACCTTCATCGCAGTAGATCCATCCAACACTTAGTTCTCAATGATTTTCTCTACAACTTAAATCGTTCTCTTTATTTTTATGTAATATCTCATTTCGTTCTCTTTATTTTCTGGGTACTTTCCTGTTTAATTATTGGTTTCAGATCTAAAGCCTGAGATGAAGAAGTAATGGCTATGGCGGAAGATGTAATGATTCACGAAGAGTTTTCTTCGAACTCTTGTTGCATTTTGGTGAGTATTTTGATGTGGGGTTTCTATTTCTCTATCAATTTTTAGTTGCTTATGTTGATAGATTTTTGATTTTTTTGTTTGGGTTACAGTGGGGAAAGAAGTTTATTAAGTTGAAAGATAACTACTGGAAGCTTGAAGAACGTAGAAATGCTCTTCGTAAAAGTCTCTCCCGTCTCCATTTATAAGGAACACGTTTTGCAATATAAATTCTGAGTATCTCACTCTAAAAAAAAGTTAAGAGTTTTTTTAGGCACTATATAGTTGATACATTTGAGTCTGAAGTTAGGCTTGATGCTTCAATCTTTAAACATAAAGATCTGCAGTTGGGTCCTGCGGATTGCCAAGGTTAACTTGAGTCTGAAATGTGTGAAGTTCAACCGCAGAAGCAATATGCCAAGGTTAATTTCAAACATACAAATCTGAAGTTGGGGATTGCCGACGGCCGACTGCCAACGTTAACTTCACTCAGAAATTTCTAAAGTTCAAATGGCACATGCAATATGCCAGGTTAACTTCAGACATACAAATCTGGAGTTGGGTACTGCGGACTTCCAAGGTTAACTTCAGTCCAAATGTCTGAAGTTCGAACTTCACAAGCAATATGCCGAGGTTAACTTCAGTCCGAAATGTCTGAAGTTCGAACTTCACAAGCAATATGCCGAGGTTAACTTCAGTCCGAAATGTCTGAAGTTCGAACTGCACAAGCAATATGCCGAGGTTAACTTCAGTCCGAAATGTCTGAAGTTCGAACTGCACAAGCAATATGTCAAGGTTAACTATGTCTGAAGTTGTTGAAACTTTAATTATATGCGAGCCTAATCAAAATGTCTGAAGTTCGAACTGCACAAGCAATATGCCAAGGTTAACTTCAGTTCGAAATATCTGAAGTTCGTATTACACAAAATAATATGCCAAGATTAACTTCAGATATACATGTCTGAAGTTGTTGAAACTTCAATTAATTGCAAGCCTAATCAAAATGTTTGAAGTTCGAACTGCACAAGCAATATGCCAAGGTTAACTTCAGTTCGAAATGTCTGAAGTTTGAACTGCATAAGCAATATGCCAAGGCTAACTTCAGACATACAAGTATGAAGTTGTAGTAACTTTAATTATATGCAAGCCTAATCAAAATGTCTGAAGTTTGAACTGCTCAAGCAATATGCCGAGGTTAAGTTTAGTCTGAAATGTCTAAAGTTTTAACTGCACAAGCAATATGCTAAGGTTAACTTCAGACATATAGGCTAGAAGTTGTTGAAACTTCAATTATATACAAGCCTAATATCATATCTATATGTCTGAAGTTGTTGAAACTTCAGACGCGATGGATTGAAATTTGCTTGCTATTGCTGAACTTCATACCCATGGCAGTTGTCTTTCGATCTCCATGGTGATGCATGTAATTCCTCCTTTTTTCGTTGCTAAATTTCTATTAATGGTAACCGGAGATATTAGATTAACCAGATTTTGGATTAGCTTCCTTGTCTCACAATCACACCATATGCAGACTAATTCTTTTTCATGGAAAAAGAAGACTAATGATTTTCTAAGATGGATAATTTTTTTTGTGAGTTCTATACATTTTTGTCATGAAAAGATGATCGGATTTTCTCACAAAATAGACCAAATTGATTAATTGTAGTTGTGGTAGAGGTTTGTACGATAACAATTCGATATAATGCTTAACAAAATGGTAGCAATCAACCTTATCAAAACTCTCAATCAATTATAGGGTATAGGTTATAGTTAGTTGTCTAGGGTTACATAAATGGTTTTGGTCTTCAATAACTCAGCCTGATTAATGTTGGTCTTTGCCTTTGCTGAATTCAAGTTGATTAATTTCTCAGGTTGTGGAAGTTTTATGAAAAGGTGAAAGAAACTCTACTATAGTCCTCTTCCAGGAGGCAACCATAATATTTTCTAAAACTAATTTTGGAATATCACTGCTAGATCCTGTAATTGATTTACTTATCTAGACTATGAAATGAAAATTTATTATTTTTCCCCTATACTAATAATAATTGTGTGCTTGTACATACTTTCTACTGCTGTTGCAAATATAGTAAAGGTTCTCTCCGCCAAGTGATAGTGCTAAACCTTCATTTTAGTTGAGAAGAACAATCAGACCTAAATGTCTGAAGTTTTAATAGACAAGCTAAAATGCCCACATAAGCACAAACAAGTATAAACCATAACATATTCTTCCCAGTCTTGCATCTGGTTCTTTTTTTCTTAGTTTTCTGTCTTTTAACATCTCTATTTCACTTTCCAAATTTGTAATCTAATCCATGTAAGATGACAACTCCATCTCATCATTTGCTCTTCTGCTACTTTTTCTGCCAATATTAACTTTAGCTTCATACTTTTGCAATCTATCATAAATGGCAAGATTTTCCTACAATATGAACATTGACAACTCCATTAGTCATTATAAATCCAATATTCATATACAATAGATAATAAAACTAAAGCACTAACACCATTAGCCATTCATGTCTAGCGGTCACAATACCAATTAAATATATCACAACACCATTAGCCATTCATGTCTAGTGGTCACAATACTAATTAAATAGATCACAACACCATTGTAAAGAAATGCAATGTTTCATAAAACACGTTATTTATCATATGTCAATGTTTGAAGTTTGCACTACCTTAGGCAAACTTCAGACACCGATATCTGAAGTTTGTACACCTCATGCAAATTTCAAGCTTCACTTTAGACCTCAATGTCTGAAGTTTGCACTATCTCAGGAGAACTTCAAATGCAGATATCTGAAGTTTGTACAACCTCATGCAAATTTCAGGCTTGACTTTAAAACTCGTCTTAAGTTCGCAGTACCTCAAACAAACTTTACACCACCCCAAAGATTCACCATAGTCTAATCAATTGAGAAGGACATCTAATGACCGAGGTTGAGGTAGGAATAAAGAGAATCTTCTTTTTATAATACAGGTAACCTGATTTATGGGAGCTTACTCCTATGGCTTTAGCACATCCTCCCTCTTGGATAAAGCGACGATAGCAATCCAGTCGGAGGAGATAGAAACTTGACAGCAGAAGAAATAATATGCCAAGCGTTGCTTTAAAAGGAGAAGGACATAAAAGTCTTTTTCAGACAATTTTAACCGAAAAACATATACTTGTACACAAAACTTAAAACACTGGGCATAAGTTAAATGAGGGTGTCCAAATAGCACCCATGCAATTTTCACTCAAATTTAACTTAGAAGGCCAGGGTGATGGACTTGACACCTGAGTCCAACTCTTGAATAACAATTTATCACATTGTATCATCTACGCAAGTGAATATTTATTTTTGAGAATTTAACCCGGAATACAATAATCTAAAGAGTTATTTATAAAAAAATACAACCACATTTAAAAAATTACTTTATATACAATTTATTACAACTTTTAACTTGCTAATTAAATTAGATAAAACTTTTGATATGCCTAAAATATCTCATTATGGAACTTGAAAATAGGGATTATGCAAACTAACACATAATCTCTTAAATTCAAAATAATCTCACAGTTCTCTCTCACCTAATCCATGTATATATATATATATTGTATTTCTTCATTACATTAAATTTATCTATACAAGAAATAAATATACCTTGAATAATATAATAAATTAATTTACTTAAATACTCATATATTATTATACAATGAATATACTATATACTATATAGAGTATAACAGATTTCATACCTACATTATATAGTATATTGTATAGATTATACAAATATAATATAATAATACAAGATAAATATGCTATAACAGATTTCATACATTTATTATTTTTGACTCCCATATTATATAGATGTCACGACCCAATTCCTACTATGGTCGTGATGGCACCCCGCTAGGCAATCCAACGGTGATCTAACAGTGTAATTATTCTTTTTAATAAATTTTCAAGTAGTTGAATTTTATTTATTAAGAAAATAAGGAGTAGAAAATTTAATAAAGTAAAGCGAAAGCTAATGAGTGAAATACAGTGAAATAAATGCTCCAAAACCATAAAGGCTACTAGCATGTATTCCAAGACCTGGTGTCACAAGTGTATGGGCAACTAGTAGAATAAAAAAAACTCTAAACTACTGTCTGAAATAGAGTAGACAGAAAATAAATGCAAAAGAGAGGCTGCGGGTGCTGCAGAACGAACTCAGAAAGCAGCTCACCACTAGGCCTCGGGGTAACGGGGGGTGCGCGCCAGGATGAATGCCAGATACACCTGCCTCAGATCATGCACGATTAGTGCAGAAGTGTAGCGTGAGTACATAAACAACATGTACCCAGTAAGTATCCAGTCTAACCTCGAAAAAGTAGTGACGAGGGGTCGATATCAATACTTACTATGGGCTAACAATAAAATACAGGAATGTTAAATAGACATAGAATATGTGAATAATAATATCAACATAATGACAATAATGATTAAATAATTCCTTAACTGATAGTAAATTCCAAAAGTCTTCCATTAACACATACTAATTCCAGATAAATTTTGAATAATTAAATATATTATAATCTCTCAATTCATGAAAATAATACCAAGTGTATTCGGGCTCCAAGCATTAACACGCACGATTTATGCCGTGGTCGTACGGCCTGATTCAGAATAATGTGTACTCTGCCGAGGGTCGAGCGGCACGAACCATAGATGCATCTATTATACTGCCGAGGCGTTCGGCCCGCTGCACAAGAAGAGAGGATACTTTATGAACATCCAATTTAAAAGCTATTATAAGGCTAATACACAAAGAAGCATAATTTCTATTAACAGTTAAGAAACCTGCCAAAATTCAAGTAAGTGAAATTCGGTCTTTACAAATCCTTTACCAAGTTTTAATATAATTTAGGCACTTTAATTAACAAGTAGGGTGCAAACATTATAATTATTTCATGATTTGGGTCCTAAACTACCCGGACTTAAGCATGATTAGTAGCTACACACGGACTATCGTTACCTCGTGCGTACGTAGCCCCCATAATTAGAAATAAATAGAAATTTAAATCACTTATGGGGTAAATTCCCTCTTACAAGGTTAGACAAGAGACTTACCTCATCTCAAAGCTCACTTTCCGGCCATAAATTCACTCTAAGGACCCAACTTAGTGCCGAAAAATCCGAAGATAGCCAAATGTTATATAAAATAATCAATGTATGCTAAAAAGTTAATAATTTAGCTATTAGAGTAATTACCCAACCCCAATTGAAAGATTTCTACAATTTACCCCCGGGCCCACGTGTCCGGATTCCGGATATTTTTGAAGATAATTGTTACCCAACCTCACGAACTCAAATATATATTTTTACCCAATTCCATAATCATTTTCGTGGTTAAATCCCATTTTTATCAAAATATAGTTTTTTCAACTAAACCCACAATTTCTACACTTTATACGCTAAGAATCTACCCAAAAATACATGTATTAAACTCATCTCATATAGAAATTACTTACCTCAAAGTTCTAGGTGAAAACCTCTCTTCAAAGAGCTCCAGAATCGCCCAAGAGATGAAAGAAATGAGCTAAAATGCCTAAGTCCCGACTTAAATGCACTCTTCTGCCTCCAGCGATTCGCACCTGTGATGTCACTGCCGCACATGTGACTCCGCTTATGCAGACAAAACCTCGCAGGTGCATACCAAACCCAGTCTGCCTCCTTCGCTTCTGTGGACAACAGCTCGCTTCTGTGGCGTACGCGTCGCACCTGCGACCTTCCCCGCTTCTACGATCATCTCCCTCGCACTTGCGCGTTCGTAGGTGTGGATCCTACTTCGCTTCTGCGATCACTGGCTAGCCCATGCCAGGCCGCTTCTACGGGAATTAGCTCGCTTCTGCGAGCTCGCACCTGCGGCAGGTTCTTCGCAGGTGCGATTGCACCAGAACCCTACTGCTTCAGCCTTTCTTTCAAACCCAAATTCGATCCGCGCATAGCACGAATAGCACCTGAGGTCCCCCGGGCCTCGCCCAAACATACCAACTAGTTCGTAAACATAAAACGGACTCGCTCGAACCCTTGGAATGCGTAAGACAACATCAAAATTAAGAATCACACTTCAAACTAAATCGAATCAACTTATGAACTTCAAGTTCTTCCAACTTGCTCCGAACGCGCCGAATCATACTTAAACTACTCGGAATGATACCAAATTTTGAGTGCAAGTCTTAAATCACCATACAGAACTATTCTCGGGCTCGGAATCCCAAACGGACCTCGATATCACCAAAACCTACTTCAAACCAAATTTAAAGAACTTTAAAACCTTCAATGCGTCAACTTTCAACTTTATTCGCCGAAACGCTCCCGGGTCATCCAAAACCCAATCCGAACATATTCCCAAGTCCAAAATCATCATACGAACCTATTGGGACTATCAAGTCCCAATTTTGAGGTCATTTACTACGAATGTTTACCCAAGTCAAACTTAACACTTTTAAGCCAATAATAAGGAACTAAGTGTTCCGATTTCAACCCGAACCCTTCCAAATCCGAACTAACCATACCCACAAGTCATAAAATAGTAAAAGCACATACGAGGAGTCTTATTTAAGGGAATGGGGTCCTAGAAAGCAAAATGACCGGTTGGGTCGTTACATTCTCTACCTCTTAAACAAATGTTCGTCCTCTAACGGGTCTAGAATCATACCTGGAGTGCCGAATAAGTGTGCATATCTGTTCCGCAATCTTCCTCGGTCTCCCAAGTATCCTCCTCGACTGATTGACCCCTCCACTGAACCTTTACTGCAGAAATATTCTTGGACCTCAACTGGCAAACTTGCCTGTCAACAATGGCAACTGGCTCCTCAATTTGGTGCCGAACAATTTGAAACTAGCCAAATGTTATATAAATTAATCAATACATGCTCAACAATTTGAAATTAATTTAATAAATTAATTACCCAACCCAAATTGGTAGAATTTCTAAACTTTACCCCGGGCCCACGTGCCCGGATTCTAAAAATTTTCAGAGGAAATCATCACCCATAATCTTAAGAACTCAAATATAAAATTTTCATCCCGTTCCATAACCATTTTCGTGGCTAAAATCTCATTTTTATCAAAACCTAGATTTTTCATCTAAACCCATAGTTTTCACTAATTTACGTGTTAGAATCTACTCATAATCTATGTATTTAACTCACAATAGGTAGAATTTTACTTACCTCCAGCTTGCTAGGTGAATACCCCGCTCAAGAAGCTCAAATATCGCCCAAGGATGAAGCAAATGGGCTCAAAAATGGCTGAGGCCCGTTTTAGACATTTTGCCCAACAATTTTTCGCTCCTGCGGCTTGACAACCGCATCTGCAGAAAAGGCCACGCAGATGCGGTCCTTCCCCTTAGCCGGCTCTTTCCCTTCTGTGACTAGCGGCTCGCTTCTTCGAGACCGCTTCTGCGGTGCATGCGTCATACCTGCGACATGCGTCCGCTCCTGCGATGCCTTCCTCACACCTGTGCCTTCACAGGTGCGGTCCATTTCCCCACATTTGCGGTCACTAGGCTGCCCTATGCTGGTCCACTTCGATGGCTCATGGCTTTCTTCTGCGAGCTCGCACCTGCGGCTATCCATGTGCAGGTGCGGTTACACTAGAAGCTGGAAGCTTCAGCCATTGCTCCTTAGTCCAAACTTGGTCCGAGCCTTGTCCGATTAACACCCGGGCTCCCGGGGCCCCTCCAGAACATACCAACAAGTTTGAAATCATAAAACAGACTTTCTTGAACCCTCAGAACACGTAAAATAACATCAAAACTAAAAATCATACCCCAAACCAAATTGATTCAACTTGGAAATTTCAAGTTCTTCAAACTTACTCCGAATGCGCCGAAACATACTTAAACTACTCGGAATGACACCAAATTTTATGTGCAAGTCTTAAATCACCATACGGAACTATTCCCAGGCTCAGAATTTCAAACGAACCTTGATTACTCCAAAACCTACTCCAAATCAGTTTTGAAGAACTTTAAACCTTCAAATAGCCAACTTATACTATTAAGCGCCGAAACGCTCCTGGGTCGTCCAAAATCTGATTCGAACATACACCCAAGTCAAAAATCATCATAAGAACCCATTGGAACCATCAAATCCCGATTCTGAGGTTGTTTACTCAAAACATTGACCGAAGTCAAACTTAACCTTTTAAAGTCAAACTAAGAAACCAAGTGTTCCGATTTCAACCCTAGCCCTTCCAATTCCTGAACTAACCATCCCCGCAAGTCATAAAATAGTAAAAGCACATACGGAAAGTCTTATCTAGGGGAGCAAGGCTCTAGAAGGCAAAAGGACCAGTTGGGTCGTTATATTCTCCACTTTTTAAACAAACGTTCGTCCTCGAACATGTTTAGAATTATACTTGGTGTGCTGAATAAATGTGGATATCTGCTCCGCATGTCCTCCTCGGCCTCCCAAGTCGCTTCCTTGACTGGTTGGCCCCGCCACTGAACTTTTATTGCAAAAATCTTCTTGGACCTCAATTGGCAAACCTACCTATCAACAATGGCAACTAGTTCCTCTTTATAACCCAAGCTCTCATCTAGCTGAACCGTGCTGAAGTCCAACACATGTGACAGGTCGGCATAATACCTCTAGAGAATAGATACATGGAAAACCGGATGAAATACCGATAGATTGGGAGGCAAAGCAAGCTCATAAGCAACCTCCCTAACTCGTCTCAACACCTCAAATGGACCTATAAACCTTGGGCTCAACTTGCCCGTCTTCCCGAAGAAATGATTGAATTTAATAGGGGAAAAATTAAAGAAAACTGTTTCACCCACCATAAATGATAAGTCACGCGCTTTCTAATGCGCGTAACTCTTCTATCTAGACTGTGCTGTACGAAGTCTCTAATGAATGAACTTTACCTTTTCCAAGGCATCCTTCACCAAATTCGTACGATATAACTTAGCCTCGCTGGACTTAAACCATCCGATGGGGGAACGACATCGCCGACCATATAAAGCCTCAAATGGAGACATCTCGATGGTGGCCTGATAACCATTGTTATAAGAAAACTTGGCCAAAGGAAAGAACCAATCCCACTGCCCTACAAAGTCAATCACACATGCTTGAGCATGTCCTCCAACATCTGGACTGTCCGCTCTGACTACCTGTCGATCTGCAGATGAAACGCCGTGTTGAACTCTACCCGGGTCCCCAACTCACTGTGTACTGCTCTCCATAAATGTGAAGTAAACCGAGGGCATCTATCTGATATGATAGAAACAGGCACTCCATGTAACCGAACTATATCTTGAATATAAATCTATGCCAACCTCACTGAAGTATACCTAATCACAACCGGAATGAAGTGTGCCGACTTAGTCAACCTGCCAACAATGACCCAAACTGCATCAAACTTTCTCAAGGTCCACGGAAACCCAACTACGAAGTCCATAGTAATGCGCTCCCACTTTCACTAAGGTATAGTCATCTGCTGGAGTAGGCCACCAGGCCTCTGGTGCTCATACTTAACATGCTAGCAATTTAGACACCTCGCAACATACTCAACTATGTCCTTCTTCATCCACCGCCACCAATAATGCTACCTCGAGTCGCGATATATCTTTGTAGCACCTGGATGAATACTATCTTATTAGTCAAGCGCTAACGAGCAAGAAAACGGATACCGCTCATCAAGAGCTTGGTTAAGTGTCCAAGACCGTATACCGAGAACTGTATTCTTCTTTTAGGATCTTTTCCCTCAGCCCATCCATACTAGGAACATATAGACGACCCTGGAGTCACAGAACACCAT
>AWOL01S0025191.1:0-21609 GCA_000715115.1 Nicotiana otophora
ACCGTATACCGAGAACTGTATTCTTCCTTTAGGATCTTTTCCCTCAGCCCATCCATACTAGGAACATATAGACGACCCTGGAGTCACAGAACACCATCTTCGCCGATAGTAACCTCCTTGGCACCACCCTGCAGTACCGTCTCTCGGAGAACCAATAAGTGTGGATTATCAAACTGGCGAGCTTTGATATGCTCAAATGGTGAAGATTGGGCAACGACACATGCAAGAACTCGGCTGGGCTCTAAAACATTCAACCTCACCAGTCTGTTAGCCAAGGACTGAATATCCAAAGCTAATGGCCTCTCCTCTGCTGAAATGAAGGCCAAACTACCCATACTCCCCGCCTTTCTGCTCAAGGCATCTGCAACTACATTCGCCTTGCCCGAATGATAAAGGATGGTAATATCATAATCCTTTAGTAACTCAAGCCACCTGCGCTGCCTCAAACTTAGATCCCTTTGCTTGAACAAATGCTGCAAGCTGCGATGATTAGTGTAAACCTCACAGGACACTCCTTAAAGATATTGCCTCCAGATTTTAAGAGCGTGAACAATCGCAGCCAACTCCAAATTATGCACCGGGTAATTCTTCTCGTGTGGCTTTAGCTGACGTGAAGCATATACAATAACTTGAACCTCCTGCATCAATACACAACCCAGGCTAACCCGTGAAACATCGCAATACACTATATACATCCTTGAACCGTAAGGCAAAACTAACACCGGTGCTGAAGTCAATGTGGTGTTGGGCTTCTGAAAGATCGCCTCACAATCTTCGAAACATCAGAACGGAGCACCCTTCTGGGTCAATCTAGTCAAAAGTGCTGCAATAGATGAGAAGCCCTCCACAAACTGACGATAATAACCTGCTAACCCCAAGAAGCTCTTGATCTCGGTTGTTGTGGTAGGACAAGGATAACTCTGAACTGCCTCGATCTTCTTAGGATCTACCTTAATACCCTTGCCTGATATAACATGCCCCAAGAATGCCACAGAATCTAACAAACACTTAGACTTGGAGAAATTAGCATATAACTTTTGTTCCCGCAAGGTTTGGAGCACCACTCTCAAATGTTGCTTATGCTCCTCCATGCTACGTGAGTAGATCAAAATGTCATCAATGAAGATAATGACAAACGCGTCAATATATGGCCTGAACACCCAGTTCATCAAATCTATAAACATCTGGATGAATAGAATACCGAGAACTGTATGCTTCTTTTAGGATCTTTTCCCTCAGCCCATCCATACTAGGAACATATAGACGACCCTGGAGTCACAGAACACCATCTTCGCTGATATTAACCTCCTTGGCACCACTCCGCAGTACCGTCTCTTGGAGAACCAACAAGTTTAGAACATCAAATTGGCGAGCTTTGATCTGCTCAAATAGTGAAGATTGGCCAACGACAGATGCAATACTCAGCTGGGCTCTGAAACATTCAACCTCACAAGTCTATTAGCCAAGGACTGAATGTCCAAAGCTAGTGGCCTCTCCTCTGCTGAAATGAAGGCCAAACTACCCATACTCCACGCCTTTCTGCTCAAGGCATCTGCAACTATATTCGCCTTGCCTGAATGATAAAGGATGGTAATATCATAATCCTTCAGTAACTCAAGCCACCTGCGCTGCCTCAAACTTAGATCCCTTTGCTTGAACAAATGCTGAAAGCTACGATGATTAGTGTAAACCTCACAGGACACTCCTTAAAGATAATGCCTCCAGATTTTAAGAGCGTGAACAATCGCAGCCAACTCCAAATCATGCACCGGGTAATTCTTCTTGTGTGGCTTCAGATGACGTGAAGCATACGCAATAACTCAAACCTCCGGTATCAATACACAACCCAGGCCAACGCGTGAAACATCGTAATACACTGTATATATCCTTGAACCGTAAGGCAAAACTAACACCGGTGCTGAAGTCAATACGGTCTTGGGCTTCTGCAAGCTCGCCTCACAATCATCGGACCATCAGAACGGAGCATCCTTCCGGGTCAATCTAGTCAAAGGTGCTGCAATAAATGAGAATCCCTCCACTAACTGACAATAATAACCTGCTAACCCCAAGAAGCTCCTGATCTCGATCGTTGTGGTAGGATAAGGCTAACTCTGAACTGCCTCGATCTTCTTAGGATCTACCTTAATACCTTCGCCTGATACAACATGCCCCAAGAATGCCACAGAATCTAACAAAAACTCACACTTGGAGAACTTAGCATATAGCTTTTGTTCCCGCAAGGTTTGGAGCACCACTCTCAAATATTGCTTGTGCTCCTCCATGCTACGTGAGTAGATCAAAATGTCATCAATGAAGATAATGACAAACACGTCAATATATGGCCTGAACACCCAGTTCATCAAATCCATAAACACTTGGATGAATAGAATACCGAGAACTGTATGCTTCTTTAAGGATCTTTTCCCTCAGCCCATCCATACTAGGAACATATAGACGACCCTGGAGTCACAGAACGCCATCTTCGCCAATAGTAACCTCCTTGGCACCACCCCGCAGTACCGTCTCTCGGAGAACCAACAAGTGTGGATCATCAAACTGGCAAGCTTTGATCTGCTCAAATAGTGAAGATTGGGCAACGACACATGCAAGAACTCAGCTGGGCTCTGAAATATTCAACCTCACAAGTCTATTAGCCAAGGACTGAATGTCCAAAGCTAGTGGCCTCTCCTCTGCTGAAATGAAGGCCAAACAACCTATACTTCCCGCCTTTTTGCTCAAGGCGTCTGTAACTACATTCGCCTTGCCCGAATGATAAAGGATGGTAATATCATAATCCTTCAGTAACTCAAGCCACATGCGCTGCCTCAAACTTAGATCCCTTTGCTTGAAAATATGCTGCAAGCTGCGATGATTAGTGTAAACCTCACAGGACGCTCCTTAAAGATAATGCCTCCAAATTTTAAGAGCGTGAACAATCGTAGCCAACTCCAAATCATGCACCGGGTAATTCTTCTCGTGTGGCTACAGCTTACGTGAAGCATATGCAATAACTCTAACCTCCTGCATCAATACACAACCCAGGCCAATGCGTGAAGCATCGCAATACACTGTATACATCCTTGAACCGTAAGGCAAAACTAACACTGGTGCTGAAGTTAATGCGGTCTTGGTCTTCTGAAAGCTCGCCTCACAATCATCAGACCATCAGAATGGAGCACCCTTCTGGGTCAATCTAGTCAAAGGTGCTGCAATAGATGAGAAGCTCTCCACATACTGACGATAATAACCTGCTAACCCCAAGAAGCTCTTGATCTCGATCGTTGTGGTAGGACAAGGCTTACTCTAAACTGCCTCAATCTTCTTGGGATATACCTTAATACCCTCGCCTGATACAACATGCCCCAAGAATGCCACAGAATCTAACAAAAACTTACACTTGGAGAACTTAGCATATAGTTTTTGTTCCCGCAAGGTATGGAGCACCACTCTCAAATGTTGCTTGTGCTCCTCCATGCTACGTGAGTAGATCAAAATGTCATCAATGAAAATAATGACAAATGCGTTAATATATGGCATGAACACCCGGTTCATCAAATCCATAAACACCTGGATGAATAGAATACCAAGAACTGTATGCTTCTTTTAGGATCTTTTCCCTCAGCCCATCCATACTAGGAACATATAGACGACCCTGGAGTCACAGAACACCATCTTCGCCGATAGTAACCTCCTTGGCACCACCCCGCAGTACCGTCTCTCGGAGAACTAACAAGTGTTGATCATCAAACTGGCGAGCTTTGATCTGCTCAAATAGTGAAGATTGGGCAACGACACATGCAAGAACTCGGCTGGGCTCTGAAATATTCAACCTCACAAGTCTGTTATCCAAGGACTGAATATCCAAAGCTAGTCGCCTCTTCTCTGCTGAAATGAAGGCAAAACTACCCATACTCCCCGCCTTTCTGCTCAAGGCGTCTACAACTACATTCACCTTGCCCGAATGATAAAGGATGGTAATATCATAATCCTTTAGTAACTTAAGCCACATGCACTGCCTCAAACTTAGATCCGTTTGCTTGAACAAATGCTGCAAGCTGCGATGATGAGTGTAAACCTCACAGGACACTCCTTAAAGATAATGCCTTCAGATTGTTAGAGCGTAAACAATCACAGCCAACTCCAAATCATGCACCGGGTAATTTTTCTCATGTGGCTTCAGCTGACGTGAAGCATATGCAATAACGCGAACCTCCTGCATCAATACACAACCCAGGCCAACGCGTGAAACATTACAATACACTGTATACATACTTGAATCGTAAGGCAAAACTAACACCGGTGCTGAAGTCAATGCGGTCTTGGGCTTCTGAAAGCTCGCCTCACAATCATCGGACCATCAAAACGGAGCACCCTTCCGGGTCCATCTAGTCAAAAGTTCTACAACAGCTGAGAAGCCCACCACAAACTGACGATAATAACCTGCTACCCCAAGAAGCTCCTGATCTTGGTCGTTGTGGTAGGACAAGGCTAACTCTGAACTACCTCGATCTTCTTGGGATCTACCTTAATACCCTCTCCTGATACAACATGCCCCAAGAATGCCACAGAATCTAACAAAAACTCACACTTGGAGAACTTAGCATATAGCTTTTGTTCCCGCAAGGTTTGGAGCACCACTCTCAAATGTTGCTTGTGCTCCTCTATGGTACGTGAGTAGATCAAAATGTCATCAATGAAGATAATGACAAACACGTCAATATATGGCCTGAACACCCAGTTCATCAAATCCATAAACACTTGGATGAATAGAATATCGAGAACTGTATGCTTCTTTGAGGATCTTTTCCCTCAGCCCATCCATACTAGGAACATATAGACGACCCTGGAGTCATAGAATGCCATCTTCGCCAATAGTAACCTCCTTGGCACCACCCCGCAGTACCGTCTCTCGGAGAACCAACAAGTGTGGATCATCAAACTGGCGAGCTTTGATCTGCTCAAATAGTGAAGATTGGGCAACGACACATGCAAGAACTCGGCTGGGCTCTGAAACATTCAACCTTACAAGTCTGTTAGCCAAGGACTGAATGTCCAAAGTTAGTCGCCTCTTCTCTACTGAAATGAAGGCCAAACTACCCATACTCCCCGTCTTTCTGCTCAAGGCGTCTGCAACTACATTCGCCTTGCCCGAATGATAAAGGATGTTAATATCATAATCCTTCAGTAAATCAAGCCACCTGCACTGCCTCAAACTTAGATCCCTTTACTTGAACAAATACTGCAAGCTACGTTGATTAGTGTAAACCTCACATGACACTCCTTAAAGATAATGCCTCCAGATTTTAAGAGCGTGAACAATAGCAGCCAACTCCAAATCATGCACCGGGTAATTCTTCTCGTGTGGCTTCAGCTGACGTGAAGCATATGCAATAACTCAACTCTCCTGCATCAATACACAACCCACACCAACATGTGAAATATCGCAATACACTCTATACGTACTTGAATCGTAAGGCAAAACTAACACTGGTGCTGAATTCAATGCGGTCTTGGGCTTCTGAAAGCTCGCCTCACAATCATCGGACCATCAGAACGGAGCACCCTTCCGGGTCAATCTAGTCAAAGGTGATGCAATAGATATGAAGCCCTCCACAAACTGACGATAATAACTTGCTAACCCTAAGAAGCTCCTAATCTCGGTCGTTGTGGTAGGATAAGTCTAACTCTGAACTGCCTCGATCTTCTTGGGATCTACCTTAATACCCTCGCCTAACACAGCATGCCCCAAGAATGCCACATAATCTAAAAAAAACTCACACTTGGAGAACTTAGCATATAGATTTTGTTCCCGCAAGGTCTGGAGCACCACTCTCAAATGCTGCTTGTGCTCTTCCATGCTACGTGAATATATATGTCCTGAACACGCGGTTCATTAAATACATAAACACCGCCGAGGTGTTAATCAAACCAAAGGACATTACTAGAAACTCATAGTGGCCATATCTAGTCCGAAAAGCCATCTTCGGGACATCCACATCGCGAATCTTCAACTGATGGTACCTCGATCTCCAGTCAATCTTAGAGAACACCCTGACACCCTACAACTGGTCAAACAAATCATCAATACACGGCAATGGGTACTTGTGCTTAATGGTAACTTTGTTCAACTGGCGGTAATAAGTGCACATCCGCATTTCCCCATCCTTCTTCTTCTCGAATAACACTGGTGCACCCCAAGGCGACACACTCGGTCTGACGAACTTCTTTGCTAGCAACTCCTCAAGCTGTTCTTTCAACTCCTTCAACTCTTTCCGAGTCGTACGGTACGATGGCATAGAGATAGGCCAGGTGCCTGGAGCCAAATCAATAAAAAAATCGATATCACGATCTGGCGGCATGCCTGGAAGATCAGAAGGAAACACATCGGAGAACTTTCGGACCACAGGCACTGAATCAATCGTTGGAGTCTCTGTAGTAGTATCTCAAACATAAGCTAGATAAGCCAAACAACCCTTCTTGACCACGTGTCGAGCCTTCTGAAAAGAGATAACCCAACTATATGCACTAACAGACAAACCCTTCCACTCCAATCTAGGAAACTCTGGCATTGCTAAGGTAACAGTTTTGACATGGCAATCATGGATGGCGTGGTATAGAGACAACCAGTCCATGCCTAGGATGATCTCAAAGTCGGTCATAGTAAGCAAAAGAAGATCTGCGCTAGTCTCATAACCATAGAAAGTCATGATATATGACCGATAAATCCGATCCACCACAACAGAATCACCTACTGGTGTGGACATATAAATAGGTGTACCCAAGAAATCACGAGGAATACCTAAGAAATGAGCAAACAGAGATGAAACATATGAATATGTAGACAGTGGCTCAAATAGTACTGAGCAGACAAAAATAATTCCTGTGATCATGGCATCTGAGGCTACTGCATCTGGTCTGGCTGGAAAGGAATAAAACCTGACTGGAGTGCCACCTGACTGGCTTCCACCTCTAGGATGGCCCCTACACACCTGCCCTCTGCCTCTGAGCAGCTGGACGGCTGGTGTGGCAGTTGATGCTGTAATCATAGGTTGTGGACCCTGCTGCAATGCCTTGCCCCGAAGCTTGGGGCAGAACCTCCTCACATGACCAAGATCCCCGCACTTGAAACAAACTCTCGGTACGGTGGACTACTGACTTGAAGTCTGACCCTAATGGCCTGAAGGCCCACTGGAGGAGCTTTGGATAGCTGGTGAACAGTAGGAGCTCTCTAGGATGGCGTTGAAATAGGGAAGCACTGGAGCACCCCGAGAAGGTGGCAGTGTTGGATATGTGGGCCTGCTAGACTGACCCCTCATAAACTGACTCTGCCCCCAGACGAAGCACCACTGAACCCCCAGAATATCGAATCCGCTTATCCCTCGTCACCTGCTCTCGGCTCTGCTGACGAACATCCTCGATCCTCTGAACTATCTCCACAACTAGCTCGTATGAAGTCCCCATCTCAATGTAATGACCCGATCGGTTGTTTTGAGTATCATAGCCCTATTCCACCATTTACTACTCAATTTATGCCTTACAGTTGATTTATGACTTATCAGGTTAGTTAGTTCGGGTTCGAAAGAATTTTCGGAGTGAAATGAGACACTTAATCCCATAATTAAAAGCTTAAGTTGGAATGACACACTCGGATTCAAATTTTGATGATTCCAATAGCTCCGTATAGTGATTTTGGACTTAGGAGCATGTCTAAAAAAATATTTGGAGGTCCGTAGTGGAATTAGGCTTGAAATGGCGAAAATCGAATTTTTGGGAAGTTTGACCAGGGAGTTGACTTTTTGATATCGGGGTCGAAATCCGATTCTGAAAATTTTAATAGGTCCGTTATGTCATTTATGACTTGTGCGTAAAATTTGAGGTAAATCAGACGTGATTTGGTAGGTTCCGGAGTCGTTTGTAGAAATTAGAAATTTCAAAGTTCATTAGGCTTGAATTGGGGTGTAATTCATGGTTTTAGCGTTGTTTGAGGTTATTTGAGGTTGACTAAGTCCGTATGATGTTTTAGGTCTTGTTGGTAAATTTGGTTGAGGTCCCGAGGGGCTCGGGTGAGTTTTGGATGGTTAAAGGATAAAATAATTGGACTTGAAGAGCTGCTAGAATTTTCTGATATCTGATGATGTTTTCCTTCTACGCGATCGCGTGAATGCATCTGCGATTGCGTAGGCTTAGTTGGTTAGTGGGGGTTTTTGTTCTATGCAATCGCGTGGGGATATCTGCGATCGCGTAGGGTTAATGAGAGGAAGTGGCATTTTATGCTTCGTGATCGCGTGAAGCGGAACGCGATCGCGTAGCTCTGGGATTTTGTGACTCGCGAACGCGTGAAGAAGGTCGCGTTCGCATTGAGTAAGTGGAGCGGAAATAGAAGTCACGCATTTTGTGCTTCGCGATCGCGTGGATGAGTCCGCGATCACGTAGGTTTGTGATGTTGTGCTTCGCGATCGCGTGGGAAAGTCCGCGATCGCGTAGAGTAAAATCTGGGTGATGGAAAATTGTTCTTCGTGATCACATGGGAATGTTCACGATCGCGTAGAGCAAATGTCTGGGCAAAGATTTTAAGTTCTGAAAATGGGACTTCGTCCTATTTTTAGTTTTTGACGGATTTGAGCTCGGGAAGAGGCAATTTTCGGGAGTTTCTCAAGGAAAACAACGAGGTAAGTGTTCTTAACTCAATATTGGTTAAATTACCCGAATCCATGGTTATTTTTATCATTTAATTGGTGAATTAAGTTGGAAAAGTTTGAAAACCCTCTTAGTTTAAATTGAATATTTGAGAGTCGAGTTGGCGTCAGATTTTGATAAAATTGGTATGGTTAGACTCGTGTTTGAATGAGCTTCCGGATTTTGTAACTTTTGTCGAGTTCCGAGACGTGGGCCCCACATGCGATTTTTGAGCTAAAATTCGGATTTTAATAGAAAATTAGCATTTTCTTATGGAATTAATTCTAATAAATTTTATTGACTGAAACGAATTATTTTTGCTAGATTCGAGGCATTCGGAGGCCGATTTGTGAGGCAAAGGTATAGCAGAGTAAAGAATTTCACGCTCTGAGGTAAGTAACAGTTTTAAATCTTGTCCTGAGGGTATGAAACCCCGGAATTTTTGTCATGTGATTATTTTGGAGGTGATTCACATGCTAGGTTATGGACGTGTGTGCATGCACCGAGGGGATTGTGACTTGGTCCGTCCCGTGAAACTGTAAAGTTGAATAATTTATTGTTAGCTATATGTTCTCTATGTGATGAAGAAATTTGACTATAAATCATGTCAGAAATCATGTTTAGGCTATGTGATAGTACTATTGGGACCCACCGAAGTCGCGTACTTGTTGAATTATTTGCTAATTGTTGTCTTGTACTCAGTCATAATTTTTCTTGCGTATTATACCTCAGTCTTTTCTGGATATTTGTTGATACACTATGTTATCTTTGTTTGGGTTGATCTTTGTGATTTCTGAGAGCCCGAGAGACTGGAGAGGTTGAGGACTGAGTAAGGCCGATGGCCTGTCAGTGAGGTAAGGATATTATGGCACGTGAGTTGTCCGTGCAGGATATTATAGCACGTGAGTTGTCCGTGCAGATTGTAGCGCTTGGGCTGTAGGAGCCCCTCCAGAGTCTGTACACCCCAAATTAGCGTGGGTACCCAGTGAGTGTGAGTGCTGAGCGCTGAGAGCCGAGTGATGAGTTGGGTGACTGTTGCCTGAGAGGCTGTACTTGCTTTGGATTTGTTGTTGCACCTGGTTGCTATATGTCATTGTTGTGAAATCTCTAAAAGATTTTATATCCGAATTACATGAACTTGAACTATATAAAATTGATTTGACTTAAACTGTCGGATTTGAAAGCATGTCTATTCTTTGCGGGAATTACTAGAAGTAAACTATAACTGTGTAGCTTGTCATTATCTTCAGTTCCTTAGTTATTATTGTTACTTACTGGTTGTACTCATACTATACCCTGCACTTCGTGTGCAGATCCAGATGATCCCGGATACAGTGGGTGTTGATCCTTTCATACAGTCGATTTTTCGGAGATTCAGAGGTAGCTGCCATGTTTCGCAAACCCTGTCTCTCCTTCCCTATTTTTTTATGTATTGCATTTAGTCTCAGTTTATTATAGACCGTATTCTCCAGACTTGTACTATATAGATGCTCATGTACTCGGTGACACCAGGTTTTGAGAGTGGTTATATCGGTATTTGTAGGATTTGTTGATTTTATTTAAATATTATAGTTTCAAATTTAAAAGAAATTGTGGTTTACTGAGATTTTCGGCTTGCCTAGTTTCGAGATCTGCGCCATCACGACATGTTAGAATTTGAATCGTGACACTCAACCTCTCGGACCATAGTGGCTTGGATACCAGAGTGCAAACCTGCAACAAACCTCTGCACTCTCTATGCATCGGTAGGAAGTATCATATGTGCATGGCGAGACAACTCAGAGAATCTTGCCTCATAGCCGGTCACCGACATCTGGCCCTGTTGGAGCTGCTCGAACTAAAATCACAACTCTTCCCTCTGAGAGGGTGGAATATATTTGTCCAGGAAAAGGCGTGTGAACTGATCCCAAGTCCTAGGAGGAGAACTTGCTGGTCTGCCGAGAAGATAAGACTGCCACCATCAATGGGCCCTGCCCTCCAGCTGAAAGGTGGTAAAGTTGTCATGACCCAATTTCACCTATAGGTCGTGATGGCGCCCAACATCACCGCTAGGCAAGCCAAGTAGTGAATTAGACATATATTTCCTCTTTTAATAAGTTTTCGAGTAATTAAACTTTCCTTATTTGCAAAATTTAAGAAAATGAAAGGTTTAAATAAATAAAACCAAGTAATAGTTCAAAACCACAATTCTACTAATGTGTGTGCCAAGACCTGGTATCCCAATTATATGAGCATCTAGTAGATTATATAAAATTCTAACTACTGTCTGAACATAGAATAGATAGAACACAATACAAGAGAGAAACTCTAGGGGCTGCAGAACGGCTGAGGAAGTAGCTCACCACTAAGCCTCGGGATATCTGGGATACGCGTCGGTAGGACCGCCTGATGCACCTATCTCATATCCTGCACAAAGAGTGCAGCAAGTGTAGCATGAGTACGTAAACAACGTGTACCTAGTAAGTATCAAGTCTAATCTCGAAGAAGTAGTGACGAGAGGTCGACTTCGATACTAACTATGGGTCAATAATTATTCAGATAATATTTTTTAAATAAATACTAGATGTGTAGATGCATTCAAATCTTCTCAACAAGCAGGAGTAAATTGTTATATCTCGCATTTTCGTATGTTAAAGTTTCATCTTCAGATAATCAACGTAGGCTCGGGGATGATATTATCTTGATATTATAAGCATTTATGCTATTTATAATAGGCGATAAGTAAAATGCCGTGAAGATTAGAGGGTAAACGAATCAAAGAAAATGAGTTTCATTGAAGATTGTCGATTTGGAAAAAAAACACGGTCCGAGCTGTAGTACCCGATATTTATGGACTAGTATGATAGTAAGGTGTATAAAGTGTGTTAAAAGCAAGTAGTATTTTAAATAATTTGAGATAATTCCTAATTATGTGAGTAATTGCTTAATTATTGGATTAGTGGGAGATTAATAAGTTGATTAAGAAAAATAGGTGAAAATTTGGATAAGTTTAAGTGCATTAACGTGGCAGCATGGGTTGTTCAACCAAATGACACATTAGTCTTTATAAATTGGTGGCATGTTAGGAGAATTTTTAGATAAAATAATCCCTACAAGTGGGGCACACACCCACTAATATACAAAGCTTCTCTAAACTACAAACATTGAGATGCCTACTACAAAGTAACGTATGGGATTTATCAAAGAAGGAATTCATAATAATCCTTTACAAGGCTTAGATGGCAACGTGATTTTCTTCAGCAAATTTATACAAAAGTATGTCCAAGACAAGCAATAAGAAGCCACGAAATTCATACAAGAGTAGACGATAGCAACGTGATTTGCTACAACAAAGATTTTATACAAAATTTTACTGCGTAATAGCAACGGGATTTAGCGATTCTAAGGGAGTACGGTGCAATCTTTCCCAAGAATATCATATGAATTTTTTTCTACTCCAAGTATGTTAAGATTAAGCTCTTCCTCCATTTTGGCATGATCTCGTAATTACATGTATTTGATAACGAGGCATAAAGAGAAGTTCATACTCCCGAATTTATATACACTATCCTAGTCTCATAAGATACAGTATTCTCCCGTATCGGGACTTTAAATTCAATTGATTATTGTCTTCTTCTGGTCAAGAGAGCATAGGGTCTATATATATAGAGTATTACAGTATTTTCCCTACAATCGAGCTATAATCAGTGGGCAGACCCCTATTGGGCAACCTCTGATCAGATGGTAAGTTATATACCGAGCCTACTATGGCCAAGCGCCTATGAGTGAGCCCAGCATGACCAAGATACAGAGCCTAGTATGGCCAAGCGCCTATGAGCGAGCCTACTACGGCGGAGCAGTTACACGTTTTGAGCCTTATAGGGCCGGACATCTATTTTATTTACTATATTGAGAGAGTTGAGTCAGTATCAGTAGGTAAGTATATCTCCAGATCATCTTTTACTCCCAGTTACTTTCAGTTATTATATTATCAGTTCAGTTTCAGTTTTTAGTTATTTTATTGCCTTGCATACGCGGTACGTTATTTGTACTGACGTCCCTCTTTCTGGAGACGCTGTATTTTATGCGTGCAGGTTCAGACAGACAGACGGGTAGACCTCCTCAGTAGGTGTTGCCCGAGTTCAGCTTTATCGGCGAGCTTCACGTCCTTTGGAGTTATCGGGTCTAGAGTTTTATGTACATCTTGTGTATATATGTATATAGGTTATGGGTAGGTCGGGGCCCTGTTCCGATCACAGTACATCCATCAGTAGAGGCTTGTAGATATATCCTGTCAGTTATCAGCGTTGGTTTCCATTCAGGTTTAAATTTTGCTTTGCAAATTGTCTTGCAATGTGGCCCATGGTCAAAGTATGACATTATATGTTCAGATTCCCTTAGTCGCAAGTTGGTATGCAAGGATAGATGAGGCACCGGGTGCCGATCTCGCCCCCAGGTTCGGGGCGTGACAAAAGTGGTATCAGGGCAGTTCTGTCCTAGAGAGTCTACAAGCCGTGTCTAGTAGGTTCTTGTTTATAGATGTGTTGTGCACAACATTATATAAGTCGGGGACTACAGGGCATTTATAAGTTGGTTACCCTTCTTTCAAATCTAAATCGTGTTGTAGAACTGAGTTATAGGAAATTTGAGTCAAACTTACGTGTTGGCATCTATATGTATAGATGACAGTGACTAGGAAGACTACGGCTAGCCAGAGAAGAGATACATCAGTAGGTGAGGGGACTATCAGGGTACCCCCGTAGATGGGGCCCAATCTGAGGCCCAGAGAGATACCCCTACTTAGCCATTACCGGCTCCACCACCACCTGAGGTGATTCCTAGGGAGACCGAACATCCAGTTTCGCCTTCGCTTCTATCAGATCAGGACTTGAGGAGTGCGGTGCATTTGTTGACACAGTTGGTAGCTACCCAGCAACATGCTAGGGCACCCGCTAGTGCAGGATCTTCTGAGGGGTCTGGGAGTTCAAGGCTCCGAGAGTTTATTGCTTTGAGTTCACCAGAGTTTATGGGGACAAATCAGAGGGTGGACCCACAAGATTTTATAGATCAGCTTCACAGGAACTTTCGGGTTATGCATGCCACGGAGAAAGAGGTAGTTGACCTAGCAGTTTTTTTACTCCGAGATATAGCCATCCTTTGGTACGAGGGATGGGAAAGGTCTAGGGGACGTGATGCACCTCCAGCTAATTGGGAGAATTTTTCAGATGCCTTCCTTGACCAATACTTACTACGGGAGATCCGACAGGCTCGAGTCGATCAGTTTCTAGCGCTCAAGCGGGGCAATATGAGTGTTCAAGAGTATAGTCTCCGTTTTGACTCATTGGCCAGATATGCACCATCTATAGTTGCTCCTATGCGGGACAGGATCCACAGGTTTATAGCAGGACTGGCTCCAGAGTTGACCGAGGCATGTTCCACTGCTGCGTTGCAGGATAGTATGGATATCTTCCGGATTCAAGCATTCGCCCAGAATGTAGAAAGGGGTAGGCGTCGGTAGTAGGGTACAGAGAGGAATGAGTCAGGACAGCGTAAGAGGATGAGATTTGCCAGGTATCAGGGTAGTTATAGGCCCCAGTACTTCGAACGACCACCAATGCCTCTGCCACCTCAGTTACAGGGTTACAAGTATGACCGCTAAACTCAGTCAGGACCAGGGGAGAGCTCACGGGCGTGGGGTTTGCAGAAACAACGAGGTTCAGGGAAGACATGGTCATTTCCGCCGCGGTGTGACATATGTGGTAGAGGACACTTAGGCCAATGCCAAGCCGGTTCCGATGCTTGTTATACATGTGGATGCCCGGGGCATATGATGCGAGATTGCCCAAATAGAGATTTTGGGGGTATGGCACAACCAGCGAATTCAACAATAGGATCATCTATGTTCGGGCATCCTTCAGGGCGCGAGTCTCAATCTTCGACTGGTAGAGGTCGAGGTAGAGGTTCCAGTTTAGGTAGTAACCAGAATCGTAGCTATGCTTTAGCGGGTTGACAGGACCAGTAGTCTTCACCAGACGTTGTGATAGGTATGTTGACCATTTGCTCTCACGATGCTTATGCCTTGATAGACCGAGGTTGTACGGTGTCAGTTTGTAGTCGTCAGACCTCAGCAGACCTAGTTGAGCTAGAGATGTTGGATTTTGATGTTATCATGGGCATGGACTGGTTGGTAGCTTGCTATTCCACAGTTGATTATCGAGCAAAGACAACCAGATTTCATTTTCGGGGTGAGCTAGTCCTTGAATGGGTAGGTAATACATCGACACCCAGAGGTAGGTTTATTTCCTATCTGAAAGCGAGGAAAATGATCGCAAAAGGGTGCATTTATCATATTGTGTGAGCTAGAGATGCAGATGCTAAGATACCTACACTTTAGTCTATTCCAATAGTTAAAGAGTACGTAGAAGTATTTCCAGATAAACTTCCAGGTACTCCTCTAGAGTGAAAGATTGATTTTGGCATCGATTTTCTTCTGGGAACTCAACCAATATCCATCCCTCCATATAGAATGGCACCTACCGAATTGAAGGAGTCGAAGGAGAAGTTAAAAGATTTACTGGAGAAAGGTTTCATCAGGCCCAGTACCTCACCTTGAGGTGCACCGGTACTGTTTGTACGGAGGAAAGACGGCTCACTGAGGATGTGTATCGATTATAGGCAGCTGGACAAGGTAACTATTAAGAATAAGTATCCACTTCCAAGGATAGATGACTTGTTTGATCAGTTGCAGGGAGCTAGATGCTTTTCAAAGTTAGATTTGTGGTCGGGGTACCACCAGGTCAGAGTTCGAGAGAAAGATATTCCCAAGACAGCCTTCAGGACCTGATATGGCCACTTCGAGTTCCTTGTCATGTCCTTCAGGATGACGAATGCACCTGCCGTATTCATGGACTTGATGAATAGCGTATTCCGGCTATTTTTAGATCTGTTCATGATAGTATTTATTGATGATATTCTGGATTATTCACGTTCATAGGATGAGCATGCGGACCACCTGCGAGCGGTACTCCAAACCCTATGTGATAGTAAATTATATGCTAAGTTTTCTAAATGTAAGTTCTGGTTGAAGTCTGTAGCATTCTTGGGGCACATTGTATCCGATGGAGGTATAACGACAGACACTCAGAAGATTGATGCTGTGAAATCCTGGCCTAGACCTCCAACTCCGATAGAGGTTCGTAGCGTTCTAGGCTTAGCAGGATACTACCGAAGGTTCGTAGAGGGGTTTTCTTCCCTTTCGGCAGCATTGACGAAGTTGACGCAGAAAGCAACTAAGTTTCAGTGGTCAGAGGCTTGCGAGAAGAGTTTCCAAGAGTTTAAGAACAGGCTGACCTCAACGCCAATTCTAACACTTCTAGAGGGTCCAGATGGTTATGCCATGCATTGTGATGCCTCAGGTGTCGGGTTAGGATGTGTCCTGATGCAATATGGGAAGGTAATTGTGTATGCTTCAAGGTAGTTAAGGAAGCACGAGCGAAATTATCCGACCCACGACCTCGAGTTAGCCGCAGTTATCCATGCACTTAAGATATGGTGGAATTATTTATATGGCATTCATGTTGATATATTTACAAATCATAAAAGCCTGCAATATATCTTCAAGCAAAAAGAGTTGAATTCGTGACAGAGGCGATGACTCGAGTTATTGAAATATTACGATGTTAACATTCTCTACCATCCAGGAAAAGCTAATGTGGTAGCAGATGCCTTAAGTCGCCGATCTATGGGTAGCCTAGCACATGTAGAGGTCGAGAAAAGACAATTAACTAGAGAGATTCATCAATTGGCTTGTTTGGGGGTTCGGTTAGTAGACTCTGGCGATGATGGAGTTGTACTCCAAAATACTGCAAAATCATCTCTCATAACTGAAGTAAAGGAGAGGCAGTATGAGGACCCAGAGTTGGTCGAGTTGAGAGAGCGTGTTCCGCAGCAGAAGAAGCACTTATTAGAGCTCAAGGGAGATGAGGTTCTCAGATATAGGGGTCGTCTGTGTGTTCCAGATGTAGCAGGGCTATGATACAGGATTATGTCAGAGGCACATTATTCGTGGTACTCCATTCATCCTGGGTCGACGAAGATGTACCATGACATTAAGGATATGTACTGGTGGAACGATATGAAGAAGAAAATTGCTGAGTTTGTCGCTCAGTGTCCTAGTTGCCAGCATATGAAGGTAGAGCACCAGAAGCCCGGAGGGCTAATGCAGACTATAGAGCTCCCGACGTGGAAATGGGAGGCAATAAAAATGGACTTTATCACGGGTTTACCTCGTTCACATCGTAAGTTCGATTCCATATGGGTGATAGTCGATAGGCTCACGAAATCAGCTCATTTCCTACCAATCAGATCTACATATACAACAAAAGGCTATGCAAAGTTATATATTAAGGAGATAGTGCGGCTAAACGGAGTACCAGTATCTATTATATCTGACCGTGGGGCCCAGTTTACAACATATTTTTGGAGGTCATTTCAGAGAGGTCTAGGGACTCAGGTGAATCTCAGCACAACTTTTCATCCACAGACTGATGGACAAGCCAAGCGCACAATTCAAACGCTCGAGGATATGTTACGAGCATGTGTGTTAGATTTCAAAAGAAGTTGGGATGAACATTTACCTCTTATCGAGTTTGCATATAATAACAGTTACCACTCCAGTATCTAGATGGCTCCGTACGAGGCTTTGTATTGGCGTAAGTGCAGATCTCCTATAAGGTGGTTTGATGTTGGAGAATCTGGATTACATGGGCCAGACCTGGTTCAGCAAGATGTAAAAAAAGTAAAGCTTATCCGGGAGCAACTATTGACAGCCTAGAGTCATCAGAAGTCATATTCTGACGTGCGGTGACGAGACTTAGAGTTCGGGGTTAATGACTGGGTATTCTTAAAGGTGTCACCTATGAAGGGCGTGATGAGGCTTGTCAAGAAAGTCAAGCTTAGCCCACGGTATATTAGGCCTTATAGGATCATTCGGAGAGTGGGCCAAGTAGCTTGTGAGTTAGAATTGCCCTCGCAATTGGAGTCTGTCCATCCGTCGTTTCACGTATCTATGTTACGGAAGTGCATTGGCGATCCTACCCGAGTGGTGCCCACGAATGATGTACAGATTACAGAGGACTTGTCATTAGTGGAAATTCCGATTGCCATCCAAGACCGACAAATCCGCAAGCTATGGAATAAGGAGGTAGCCTCTGTGAAGGTCTTATGGAGAAGCAAGAATGTGGAAGAGATGACGTGGGAAGCGGAGGAAGAAATAAAGTCTAAATACCCCCACCTATTTCAAAATGAAGATATGGCTCGAGGTGGGATACCTCAGCACAGCTCTATTCAGGCCAGTAGGTCATCGGGTAAGCTCATATTTTTGACTTTTAGAATTTATAATGGACAACTGTGTGAGGCCAAGTGTTGCTATTTATAGACATTGGCCATGTGTGGCATGTATAGTATGTTTTATGGCTGCGTACAAGTTGATTTTAGTCTAGTGTACGGAGGAGACTCTGGCAAAAGTGTTTTTCCCAAAGTCTCTAAGAGTAAACATTCGAGGACGAATGTTTCTAAGGGGGAAGGATGTTACATCTCGTATTTTTGTACGTTAAAGTTTCGTCTTCAGATAATCGACGTAGACTTGGGGATGAGATTATCTTGAGATTATAAGCATTTATGCAATTTATAATAGGTGATAAGTACAATGCCGTGAAGGTTAAAGGGTAAACGAATCAAAGAAAATGAGTTTCTCTGAAGATAGTCGATTTGGAAAAGAAACATGATCCGAGCTATAGTACCCGGTATTTATGGACTAGTGCCATACAAGGTACTACATAACCATGATAGTAAGGTGAATAAAGTATGTTCAAAAGCGAGTAGTATTTTAAGTAATTTGATATAATTTCTAATTATGTGGGTAATTGATTAATTGTTGGATTAGTGGGGGATTAATAAGTTGATTAAGGAAAAAGGGTGAAAATTTGGATAAGTTTAAGTGCATTAACGTGGAAGCATGGGCTATTCAACCAAATGAATCATTAGTTTTTATAAATTGGTGGCATGTTAGGAGAAGTTTTGGATACAATAATCCCCACAAGTGGGGCCCACACCCACTAATACAAAGTTTCTCTAAACTACAAACATTGATATGCCTACTACAAAGTAACGTATGGGATTTATCAAAGAACGAATTCATATGAATTCTTTACAAGGCTTAGATGGCAATGTGATTTTCTTCCGCAAACTTATACAAAAGTATGTCCAAGACAAGAAATAAGAAGCCACAAAATTCATACAAGATTAGACGATAGCAACGTGATTTGCTACAACAAAGATTTCATACGAAATTTTACTGCGTAATAGCAATGGGATTTAGCGATTTTAAGGGAGTACGGTGCAATCTTTCCCAAGAATATCATACGGATTTTTCCCTACTCCAGGTATTTTAAGGTTAAGCTCTTCCTTCATTTTGGCATGATCTCATAATTACATGTGTTTGATAACGAGGCATAATGAGAAGTTCATACTCCTGATTTTATATACATTATCCTAGTATCATAAGTTACAGTATTCTCCCGTATTAGGACTTTATATTCAATTGAGTATTGTCTTCTTCCGGTCAAGAGAGCGGAGGGTCTATATATAGAGAGTATTACAGTATTTTCCCCACCATCGAGCTATAATCAGTGGGCAGGCCCCTATTGGGTACCCTCTGATCAGATGGTAAGTTATATACCGGGCCTACTGTGGCTGTGCACCTATGAGTGAGCCCAATATGGCCGAGATACAGAGCCTAGTATGGTCGAGCACCTATGAGCGAGCCTACTACGGTGGAGCAGTTACACGTTCCGAGCTTTATATGGCCAGACATCTATTTTATTTACTATATTGAGAGAGTTAACTCAGTATCAGTAGGTAAGTATATCTCCAGATCATCTTTGAGTCCCAGTTACATTCAGTTATTATATTATCAGTTCAGTTTCAGCTTTTAGTTATTTTATTGCCTTGCATACTCAGTACGTTATTTCGTACTGACGTCCCTCTTTCTGGGGACGCTGCATTTCATGCGTGTAGGTTCAGATAGACAGACGGGTAGACCTCCTCAGTAGGTGTTGCCCGAGTTCAGCTTTATCGGTAAGCTCCACGTCCTTCGGAGTTGCCGGGTCTAGAATTGTGTACATCTTGTGTATATATGTATATAGGTTATGGGTAGGTCGGGGCCCTGTTCCAATCACAGTACATCCATCAGTAGAGGCTTGTAGACATATCCTCTCAGTTAGTGCAGTATGTTGGGCTTGTAGGCCTTGTATGTATGTTCTTTTGGTTTGTCAGCTATAGTAGTTATGACGGCCTTGTCGGCCCAGCTTTATATTGATGTTTAGTCAGCATTGGTTTCCATTCAGTTTTTTGTATTTTTCGTCACAAATTGTCTTGCAATGTGGCCCATGGACAAAGTATGACATTATATGTTCAGATTCCCTTAGTCGCAAGGATAGGTGAGGCACCGGGTGCCGGTCTCGCCCCCAGGTTCGGGGCATGACATAAATAATTCTTTCACAATTATATAATTTCCAAATAAGTCATTCCTTTTAAAGGCTATAATCTTACAAGCCACAACAAAATATCAAGACACCAAGTATTATTATTAAGCACGATTTATGCCGAAATCGTACGGCCCGATCCGGAATAATGTGTACACTGCCGAGGGTCGAGCGGCACGAACCATATATGCATCTATCTACTGCTGAGGTGTTCGGCCCGCTCCACAAGCATTTGACTTAAACATTATTAAGGATTTATACTAAAATAATACGAATTTCATTAGCGCTCTTTCACAATTTCTCTAACCAATCCTAATATAATTTAGGCACTTTAAATTAACAAGTATGATGCAAAATTCCAAATAGTTCATGCATTGGGGCCTAAAACTACCCGGACATAGGCATAATTAGTAGTTACACACAGACTCTTGTCACCTAGTACGTATGTAGCCCCCTCAAATTTTAGCAACATTTAACTTAAATCACCCATGGGGTAAATTTTCTTCTTACAAGGTTAGACAAGAGACTTACCTCGTCTCAAAGCTAACTTCCCAGTCACGATTTCGCGTTAAAGCCCCAATTTGGTGCCGAAAAATCTGAAACTAGCCAAATATTATATAAATTAATCAATACATGCTCAACAATGCGAAATTAATTACCCAACCAAAATCGGTAAAATTCTTAAAATTCACCCCGGGCCCACGTGCCTAGATTCTAGAAATATTCGGAGGAAATCGTCACCCATAATCTTAAGAACTCAAATATAAAAATTTCATCTCATTCCATAACCATTTTCGTGGTTAAAAGCTTATTTTTATCAAAACCAACAATTTTCACGAATTTACGTGTTAGAATCTACCCATAATCTATGTATTTAACTCAAAATAGGTAGAATTTACTTACCTCCAGCTTGCTAGGTGAATACCCCGCTCAAGAAGCTCAAATATCGCCCAAGGATGAAGAAAATGGGCTCAAAAATGGTTGAGCCCCGCTTTAAGACATTCTGCCCAGCGATTTTTCGCTCCTGCGGCTCGATAACCGATCTGCGGCTCCGCATCTGTGGAAAAGTCCATGCAGATGCGGTCCTTACTATTAGCCGGCTCTATCGCTTCTGTGACTAGCGGCTCGCTTCTGCGAGACCGCTTCTGCGATGAATGCGCCGCACTTGCGACATGCGTCCGCTCCTGCGATTCCTTCCTCGCATCTGCGCCTTCGCAGGTGCAGTCCATTTCCCTGCTTTTGCGGTCACTAGGCTGCCCTATGTTGGTCCGCTTCTATGGCTCGTGGCTTGCTTTTGCGAGCTCGCACCTGTGGTTGTCCATGCGCAAGTGCGGTTACACCAGAAGCTGGAAGCTTCAGCCATTGCTCCTTAGTCCAAACTTGGTCCAAACCTCGTCCGATTAACACCCGG